>QKMV01003208.1:0-11816 GCA_003287335.1 Lednia tumana
TTTTAAGTGCATCGAAAATTCGTAAAAAAGGTGTTTCGCTGTAGGACCGAAATTAACTAGCTAGATTTTGTGTCATGCGGCTGGCAACATTTTCAGAATAAAATTGGCTCTGGTAAGGATAGGCTACTAACACTGTACGCACATTTCAGAAAAGAATAGTCTCTCGTGACGCCTGCAATGCATTGAACGCAACCTCTCTACAGTTAAGTACGATGGTTTGCCTAGTTTGCTGGGGCAGATCTTGAAACGCAAGCCTCGTCGAGACTCATAGCATGGCTTGCGAGGCTCTTCATATCTCCGCACTTGAAGGTCCTCCTGCAGGCTCACGAGTCAGGATCCTGTCTATCACACTTGACTTTTACCCAGGACAAAGGTGGTAAAGAACCCCAGCTGGCAGAAAGTTTGCCCAAAACGTTCGACATAATATTAAAGGTCAGAGAGAATTCAGATTTTCATTTCTGTTCAAGATTGGCGTTTTGAAACAATATTTGATATAATTTTGTAAAGAGCATTTCAAATACGAACTTCTGGAGTGGTGGTTAAACCGAGCCACGGAAATTTGAAAGATCACGTTGATGGAGCTTGAAGTTGAAGGTTATGCAACGGAAATGGACGGATGGTTAATTTCATCGCATCGTGCACGCGAGCAATGGTCAATGTCTTCCTGAAAGTTCACCATTATCGTCAATAAACACTTCCAAACCTCAATATTAGGGTTTTCTCGTCTCTCAAGTAAATACATGAAAAAGATAGTCCATTCATCCTGCTTTTGAAAAAGTATCAATAAATAAACTTTAACCAAAAATGTCGTAAACACGTTCCAATCGCTAATGGATTTCTGGTGGGTTAGCTTACACTCTAGGTAAATATGGTATCTTTGAAAATATTGCATCAAAAATAAACACTACAGTTTGAGTGCACATTCAACTACGTTTCGGTATTTTCAAATTATTAATACAAAGTGTTTATTCTTTGGATAATCTTAATCATGACCGGATATCAAGCGTCAGATTTGATTTGAAAAGGTCAATCAATCTCGACCCTGTCGTAAATTCAATGTACATTGAACAAATCGACTTACTAACCTATGAAATTGACCTCTGATTGTTCTAAATACACAAAATCATCAGTTTTAATATTTAAATTGTTCATATCCTGTTATTTTCCCTCGTAACAATGTAACTGCAAAATATCAGCGGTCTTTCTCTTCACCAATGTGCAGAGCAGTTTTAATTGCCATTACATTTAAAAATAGCCGTGTGTGTGTGTGTGTGTGTGTGTTTGTGTGTGTGACCCGAGACGTCAAGGGCGCTGGAAGTTGAAACTAATGCTCATTGCTTAGCTTTCCAGGGGCCCATTTCAACTCATGGAACACCTAAGCCTCTAAACTCAACGACATTACTACTTCTATTAAATATGCATAACTTCACCCCCGTGTGGCGATAAAAAATGTACCCCCAAGACGCTATGCACATTACCCGGGACAGAAATGCTACCCTCAGTGGATTTAAATGCAGGTGATCTCCTTATAAGGGTTGTTTCTCGAGGCGGCTCACTGGGGCTCGTCCCTGGATTAGGAAAAAGTCAGTCCGGGAGAGATCCGCGAGCACAAACTTTATAAACACTCGCGGCTTTGCTCACGCAGTTCCACTTTTCGAGTTTATATTTAAACGCAAAGTTGCACTTGGCAGCAATGTGCACATGTTAAATGTTACAAAAAAAAACTCTCGTGGACGGCTAAAACCTAGAACAGAGCTTTTTTGCGAAAAAAAATAAGTGGAAACAGGAAGTGTGTGAACTGTGCATGAACTGTAAATTGTGCATACAGTGCGGAAAGGATGTTGCGAATAATTTTTATTCTCGATTCCGAGAGATGAGCAAAGGTCCATTTAGTTTGGCGACAGCCCGTAGTGGAGCACATAACGCCGAAGAACTGTTCGACGAATATCGCAATCAAAATATGACGTGTCCTATGGATCAGGTCTAGGTACAAATCACATCACAAAGAAAATTAATGAAAACCGTCACTATTTGGATGAAAAAAAATGGTGACTGGTGTTCATCTTACAACAGTTTTTTTTTTTTTAAGAAAATTATGTTCGCAGTCCAAACAAATTAGAGTGGAGCATTATTAAAGTCTAGAAGCGGCTCCTTTTACTTGAAAGTTGAACCCCTGCGTGCAGCGAGATGCCCGATGCCTTCCGTCCTCTCATTACAAATGAGAAGCCTCTGAATAGGCTCATATTCACTCAAAGCTGAAAACCGAAATACTAGCACACAAACAAAAAAAGAGTAAGCATGCACAAGCTAGCTAAACTTCCTAAGAGCTAAGCGGAGACTTTAAAAATAAATCATATGGATAAGATCAAGTCGCGTGCTCGTCAGGATTTCTGTATAATGTGACTGTCAAAGACAATTGAGGTTAGAGAGGCTTACAGTGGTGAAGCCAGCGGAGCGGGGTGAGGGGGAAGAAAAATGGCACCCTTTGGCTCATTATATTTTTATTACACCTGCCTCGCTAATGCAAGAATGGTGCCCCTATTTGCATCCCCCTCTGTCTGTAAAATTAACAGGGGAAGTAGAGCCTCTTCAAAACTGTACGTCCAGCTATGTTTTCGAAAGCAAGAAGGTTGAAAAGGGTAAACGTATGCTCGGCCCCAAAAGAGCCCCTTTGAAGAGCGACAAAAATATACCAACTTCCTGTTGAAGACGAGGGAAGTCAAAGTCAGCAATATTGTCACTACGGGAGAGCAAAATAAACACACCCGACAAGTTCGGCTGGTTGCCGGTTGGTGTTCGAGAACTGAATCTAAGATACCCACAGTGAAGATCACAGAAGGACGATCCCTTTGTCTGTTAGGACAAGTTGGAATCCTGCTATCGTACCTTCAAATACAGATCTTGCGTTGATCACTGGTTAAGCTCTGAGCTGAGACATTACTGTAGTAAGATCCCTTATTTATTATCTAGAACTAAGTAATTGGCGCATCTGAAAATTGATATTGATGATAATTGTGTGTTTGAATGATCGATTGTTTCGCACTTTCATTCGTAAATATAGAAAATACCACTATAAAGTGCCAGGGGGAATGCTTTGCATACGTGATTGACTTGTTAGGATGCCAATTTAAATTGGATTTTTTTCCTCAAGGGGTTTCAGGCTGAAGCTATAGCCATTATATTATTGTTAAGTACGTTCTACACAACTGCAGGGCATCCCATTTTTTTACCATCACTCGGGTAAATACGTGGGTTGTATCAAATGTAAACAGCAAAAATAATCAGAAATGGGTTTAATTCGCGAGAAAGGGTCCATACTCTTAGCACACTGAGACCCATAGGGCCTAAGCTAAACGAACCGTCCTTCGCTGCTGATGTTGCATTATCAACTGACAATGGTGTGTAGCTTCGAGATATGACGCCGCGTCTCCTGTTTCTCTGGGGTATTACAGGAGAGTGTTTTCAATCACTTCCATGCGCACCTCTCTTTCACTTTATCACTCTCTCCGTCTCCCTCGTTATTCGTTAAAGGGTGTGAAGAAGGGTGGGGGTGTGAGAGAGAAATGACAGAAGATAGTTGTAAAAATAAGAATTAATGAATGTCTTGGATGTCTGGTTCTTTTTCTTGTCCAAATAATGAACCCTATTCATAGCACTGAGAAACACCTACCCCTGGCTGGTAAGTGATACCATGGTGATACTCAAACGAGATGAGATGAGATTTTATATTCGGTTCCATGATGAACATTGATAACAGCGACGTATTATTTCTGGGTCTCTTCGTTTTCTCGGAGGGCGTAGCGATTGGTCGTGAATCAATCGTCGTAATTAAATCCAATTTAATTATTAGTCAAAATATATTTTGACCAATTTGCTATTGGAGCCGAGATATACGGGCACAGAGCTCCAATCTAAATATATTTTCAAAATTGAAACTTTAAAAAACTTTCTCTCTACTCAAGTTACGAGGAGGACTCACACTGCTCTTCGATGAAATACGCGAAGTTTTTAAAAACTTGTAAAGGAGGACACGGTACAACACGAAACTTCGCATCGCATTGCAGTTTGGTGAGTGCTAAATAAATCGATCGGTAAGAAAGAACTGCTACGCCCTGCGCAAAATGCCTGCAATTTCTAATGTCGATAGAACATTCGGGTTGAACCATCCAGCGTTTAATTGCACAAGTACCTATGCATTTTATCTGTTCTGTAATCTTTTACTGTTGGAAGCGCAATCTATCAATTAGGGATGGGTGGAGTTGGAAAAATAGGAAGTAAAGTGTATGCTGACGTGACTGTAGAGTAGGTACTGAGCAGTGAATACCACGAAAATGAAGGGGCGGTATGGGAACAGAACGGACAAATGGCTCGTGGTATGCTTAAACAGATTTGAACTTGTACCACGAAACTGAACCCCCTTTGAACTTTGAGGTTTGAGCCATATGAACGGTATAAGTGTTACACTTATTCCTCTCCACATGAATGGATTACAGATATGTTCGTAGTGTACCAACGTCCGATAGTACGCGGACTTGAATTGAAAACAGGAAACATATAATGTGTAATATCCTTATGTTCTAATTATTTGATAAGAAATGGGCGAGACTTAAGGAATTAATCACATCGCAAGACTTTTATTAGGAAAATACTAATTCTAAAAACACTGTTGTTTCTCTTGTTGAAATAGGAGTAAAACCATGGTAAAACTATGGTAAAACTCTTGTATAACGCGTGCCTTTGCGTCAGGGGACGTGTTGTTCAGTGGCCAAGTCAAATTATCACTATAAGATGAAGAAGCATAAATTAAAGTGGAGCATGAAATGAGCTTTCAAAGTAATAACTGAACGTGTACTTAAATCCACGAATGTATATTTTAATGGTTTAAGCTATAAATCAAAATTCAAACGAGTGTTTTCGATATTAAAATTATAATTATAATTAAACTTTTTACGGCTTATTTCTCAAAATAGATGAAGCAATAAAAACTTTTTCGGTTACTAATTTGTCAATAACGCCACCCTTCCACACTGTTAACTGCACTAAGATGGATCTTCCTGGGGAAATACATGAAGAGAAAGATTGCAAACGTGTGCGTTCCCCTTCTCTTGCCTGTAGGGGTTGTTCGGAAAACCCTGACCAGAACATCCCTTATCATGCTTGGCCGAGTCATTTGATTAGAAACCGACCATCCCGATAACTTCGAACGGCGAACAATAAGCTGCTGCAGCAGTAGCGTCATATATAGTGAGGAGTGGGGAGCAAATTGCTAAGGAAATTTGAGGTAATGGTGGGTGACGGCAGGTCGGTCGGAAAGCTGGGAAATTAGAATACGATCGGTTGGACCGCCACTCACTGTATCGCACATCGTAACGTTACGGCCTCCAGTAATACCAACCTTTGTTCAATTGTATATACATGGTTGTACATGGATAAGGACGAGAAAAGCTCTCCGATATTAATTTTCAATCTTCGCAACTCACGACCAGCAAAACCCGTGTTGACTAATCACATTTCGGAGGACGGATAACGGCACAAGATGGGTAGAAAATTGGAAATGATAAAGAAAATGGGTTATTCGTATAAAACGAATAAGACGTAACATATCAAACGATATTTTTAGAAAATGTTTCATAATCCGAAAGTACTATTTCTATGGGCTAGAACATTCTGGTGAAGAGTGTAACCATACAGTGTAGACCCAGGTGGTTATAAAGAACGAGATTATAGCTTCTGGGTCCATTCAGCAGCAGCAGCAGCACATCACTGCTTCTTCCCTCTCAGCTTTATCAAGAACCCTTCAAGTGAACAGTGATACGAACTTCCGTTCCTCGTCTCAGTCTCCAGGCTCAAGAAGGATGAAGACGGAAGATGTTGATAAGCACTCGCAATGTATGACCTAGTTGAACAATTATTGTGCACATTGGGCAGTTTAATTTTCATTTACCATGTATTATCTCCAAGTATGTGGGTTTCGAACTCTAATCTCGAATCTACTATTAAATTATGTAACTAAACATCATTATCTCAATTACGTTTGAGTTGCTATTAGACGCGATCTCTAACAAATCTGTATCATTAATTCACTATGGGAAACTAAAACACATGTATACCATTGGTACTATACTTATAACAGACTTTATTTTTACTATAACAGATATTATATGGATCTTTATAAATAACCGTGTAATACAGCGTGAGTTGACAAGTGATCATTTTAAAAGAGCCTGGGCGTGCGTCGTTTGGTTGTAAAACAAAGAATAAAACTAACGGGAAAAAAGTAAACAGATCCTTAGGCAAAGAACGTATGTACTTCGTATTATAAATAGCAAATTTTCCCGTTTACAAAAACCAAAAAGAGCGGTGAATGCTTCAAACTCTCGCGACAATGTCCCACATTTTTGTAATAGTGCATATAGTGAGATGACGCGTGCAAAATCTTTCGTAATATTGATTTTTATGAATGAAGTTGTGGGCGATGACGTCTAACAAGTCTAACTCTTACTTTACTAGTCTCGTCCAAGTTCATCTCTCCGACATTAAAAAGTTTTATGAATGGGAGATAGAATGATCGCGCCGCAAATACGTTTACTATAATCGTAATGTATATTTATAAAAAGTTTCAGTCACCATGTGCGCACGACCCTATTAATTTTACGGTAATTTTCATTGCTCTAACCCTAGTTGTTTAACGACGCATTCACGACGACGTCCCATGGCAACTGAAAAGTTGTAAAAAATATGACAACCAACATAATAAAAGTAGACAGATGCTACCAGGCAGCCAAAAATTAGGAACCGATATCCGTTCAAAGATAAGTAAAATGCATTAGTGCGTTCAAAAGAATATGGCCCCCCACAACTCATTAAGAATTCCTCTCACAATTAATAAACTTGACCTTTAATCCTGATAGATTAGAGTAATGTATCCAGACTTTCTTAGGAGAGGTAATCGATCAGAAGAAGAGCGAAAAAGATCATCATCCCATGTGTAAGGGATGCATAATTTATAAGAACTCTCTTTCTCTTTCATTCTATATCTCTCTTCGCTCTCTTCAGAACCCCTTCAAAGAAAAGCTATATGGTTTGAGGAGTGCTCTCTAGTATGGCCCTTACACCATATGAATGAAAAGATGTTAATTATAAACTAGACAGTTACATTTAAATTGAGTTGAATTATTAACTTGAATGCTATGTACGCATAATGAATGACGCTCCAAGATTCTCAACGCTCCGCCTTCCATGAAATGTGGACGCTTGACCAGGAGTAAAGGACATTTCAGGCTCTTATAGGTCCTGAGAAGGTCGTGAAGTGAGTTCCATGTCCACGAGGAACGACACCGACGCGTTTGATGGACCTAGTATGTCCAGGCCATATCCACAGCCACATCCACAATAATAAGCGCACAGGTTGACTTTGCCGCCAACGCGCAAACGGCGATGTATTTATTTCAACAGGTGATTCGGAACTAACACCCACATAGCTTCCTCGACTAGTTGCTTCTAAATCCATTCCGCAGATTGATGTATTACCGAAGAAGCAGTAAACTTCTGATTAGAGTCTGAAGCCAAAATATTGTCGTCGAGTTATATTATAAAAAAGAGAGATCCATAATGGCTTCTTTAAAGAATACTGCATAATTTTAAGTGATTATAGATGGGTTTACGGCCTTTAAGCCTTTGCATTCGAGTTTTTCTCATTTCGAACACAATCAATTACCGCTGATGGGTTTATACCCTCCTTGCAATTCATCAAAGTGTAGCAAGGCCAGACCTAAGGCCACCATCTGCAGATGTCGAGGGAGGATCAAGAAAAACGAAATGCTAATGACTCGTTCGACGCTCGTTTTAGAATAAGACGCGTGCTAATTTTCGAAGAGTCAGCTCCAGCAACGATATACGTTTCTCACAGTCACAGATAGAAATGGAAACGGCCAAGTCATCGTCGTCAGAAAATACCGAGTTAACAGTGATTTTACACTTCAAAATCAGTGAAGGGACATTAGTGTAGATTGCCACGAAAATGCATCCTATTCATGGACGCCGTGAGTTTTTTTATGACGTGGCATCCAAAGACGTGGTATCCCTATGACGTGGCATCTCTACGAAGTGGCGTCGCGACGCCACGGCGTCCGTATGTACCCAGAAAACGACGCGCCACACGGAAATTACAATGCGTCGTACTGACGGACCAGTCCCCGAGATGAAGAGAGATGATTTATAGACGTTTTCTCTCGTGAATATTTTCCTAACGTGGGACTTGGCCAACACATGCAGTAAGCGATATTTCGTGGTCGCGACACGATCATTTCGAGGGCCAGACGATCATTTTGTGCGGGCTCGCGTATAGAGGCCGAGTTTTACTACAGCAATAAATGAACTAGACGAGAGATTCAATTCTCTGAAAGTTTCGCCGCATAAAAAATATTCAAAAAAGAGTCTGGTCTACTCGACAGAAATTTGTTGTGTAAGGTTTCCATCGGTCCGAGGCCTGTCGCATGTTTTTGTGCGGTATGGCTTCAAAAATTGACATGACGTCTCCTCTTCTACTCAGTCACCAACCAGCCCATAGATTAGTTTAGGGGTCAGCAAATTTTACATTTCGCATGATGTAAACCTCTAAACGAGTAGTAACATATTTCATGACGTTGATCCAGTCGATGCGAATGATTAACGCGACAGGGGATCACACAAGTTAAACAGATCGAGGTCTGTTGTGACTCATGATACATAGATTTGTTTCCCACAAAACTAAATCAAAAAAGAGTGTGGCTGAAAGCGACTGCGAGAATAAAATAAAGAGCTATGATTGTCCTGTGTGGCGTAAACATCATCGGACTTAAAAGCTGTGGTCCATACGAAATGCATTGCGTACGGGGGTGTTGGAGAGTTCACAGCGCTTGATTGGAAATACATGCTATTCGGTGATCTCATTCCCTTCTCGGGTTCTCATAACTCTGCGGTTGTATGATCTACAGATTAAATCTTCCCGATGTTTTGGGCCTTCTGATCATTTTAAAGCTTTTTGTTAGATAAACATACATTTTTTTTTCTGATGGTTGTTCTGAATAAATATGGCAGCACTATGATGAAATAATTTCTCTTCACTGACAGAGAGTACACTATCAGCTGGTTTTGATAGTAAATAATGCCCCCACAAAATGATTGACAAATTAAACTCTACTTTGTTTTCTCCACAGTTCAGACAAACGCCGGATATGGCATATACAAAGGCGTGTGCTTGAAATTTGTTACGACTCCCAAAACGCAGCGACGAACAACCATCGTCCTATCCGAGTCGTATCATTATTCTAGTTGTGCACAGACCACAGAATCCACCGTCTTTGACGGATTTCCATTGAAGTGCATGCATTTCCATCACGACGTCCCTCAGAGCGAGTTTTGCATACTGTCAAAATATTCATGGCAAGGCTTCATTTGAATATCCGTTCGATTCGTCTCGATGCGTTGTAACTTGTATGTGCATCATCGTCCTTCCGGATTGGGACCATCCTCTCTGCATTCGAATTGGGTGATTATTTCATTTTGATTTGAAACTCTCTAGAGCTTCGATAGGTTGTAGCTCAACCGCGTTACAAATCAGCGAAAGATGGAACAGTCAATATATACCCTCTTCCGACGAGACAGCAATTTGTTCTGTTTACATCTCCACACAGAAAACAACCTTTCATTTCGCAACGTTTCTACACGAACTGATAAATAGAAAATTGTCGGTAAATAGGATACTGACGTTCAACGTTAGTCAGCTAACCGGCGGTTACGGAAGCTACTCCAGTAATTTGAGTGACTTCCGACCCGACCGGATATGGCGGACCAGTCTGACGCCCACTGCATAGCGGAAGTGCATCGGCAGCGGCGTGCAAGTGGCCGACACAGACCAGACGAAATTATCTGAATTCTGAAAATCTCGACATGTGGGTTTCAGGCTTATCAGAGTAACCACAATATAAAGGAACATCCCAAAACACTCATCGCTTAAATGGAATAGAGACCAGAGAAAACACGAATAACTTCCGTTCTCGTTGTCATATTTGAAATTTTGATATCATGATGATATTGTTTGCATAGCGCTGTTAACATAATGTGTATTTTCGACTAGATTCAAAGCTATGACATCTACCACCGCGGGCTGGATAAAAATACTTGTAGAAGGATCGAAGCTGTCGTTTAAAATAATACACCAGTCTACTTATATCCGTCTGGAGTAGCAGCGCAACAGTGAGTCAGAACCGAGAACACCAGGGAGGTCGCAAAAAAAAGCGCAGTTAGTATGCCGTGGCAGAGGTCACCACAATGGACCTAAAGTGCTGAGAGAGGGGAGGTCACCGAAATGTTGAGTGGGAGGAGGCACTGACGTTCACCGTCAGCTTGGCTACATTGCCGCACGTGAATCTTTATAAGGAGACTCCGTGCCTTGGTGGTGCGGATCCACACGATTTGCTGTCCAGGCCGACACAAGATTTAGATTGGTTTAATAATAAATTATGAATCACCAATTTATGCATTTATTCTATAAAGTTGGGGACAATTGGCATGGGTGCTTATTTTAGACTCGGGCGTGGGCAGGCACTTTGTATTGCCTTAATGTATTTAGGCACGAGCATCAACCGAAAACTAAATTCGACAAATTCGTTTCGGCAGTGTATTCGGAGTTTTTGGTCATGCTCACCGACGAATAGAACCATACTCCGAATCTTTGATGGTAACGAACTAAAAAAATTAACCAAAACGGTGAGACCCTTCCACTACAAGCTTGATTCATTCTGACACATGCATGCAGAGTCTGTGGAGACCCAACGTGTCCAGATAAACAGGCAAGAAGTTACTCCGAAACGTGTCAGACCGAGACCGTAAGGAAAACACAATCGACCAGCATTTTTGTTCTCTGTTTTTGTCAAATGTTTTTAAAAGTCTATGTTTGAGTGTGATGTTAGCCAGAGTGGTCCGTTAGAGCTGCTTCTATTTGCTGCATGTTTTGCTACGTGGAGATTGGCAGTCAGATTAATTTGAAGCGTGCCGAGTATTTCGGAAGTCCACGAACCAGCCGACAGCATCTCTAAATTCGATTATATTTTGAGAAGCCAAACTTTTTTATCTAGGAATCTAGGAATGTTTTTTCATTATAATTGAATACATTTCCCGGGCAGATTGCCTTTTCTTTGAAGGTATAGCGAAACAAGTGGATTCCACATGGTAGAACAAACTGTGGTAAGGAGTTGAGGGTGGTCTTTATACTTCTTGCTCTGTGTGACCGTTTGATCATCGAGCTACGTTGGCTAAGGCACAAAAAATTAAGTTCATTGCCATAAAAGTATAAGACGACCGACGACCGATCATCTACATCTATGTGCCTACAGGCAACCGATTAACATATGAGACAAGGTCACTTCGCTCCATTTAGGCTAGATAGAGATGGTTTGAATCAGAGATCAAGAAAGAGTAGAATAATTTATTGGCATGAATAATATTTATTAGATTTAAAGATAAGCTAAACTAAAAGATATACAATTTGGATCATCGCAAATCCCGATAGGCAAGCTTAACTTCCAACTTAAGAAACATAGAATGCAAGGAAGAAGTGTAATGCAATAATACTTGCGTAATGTTCCTTTCCCAACAGAACGTGCAAAAACTGTTGAGAAGGATTTACAGGAATAACCGATCCATACCGCAGGTTTTTGGGTGAGACGAACGGTGATGCGAACCTGTCAGTTTTATCCACTGCACACACACACACACACACACACACACACACACACACACACACACACACACACACACACACACACACACACACA
>QKMV01003209.1:0-11816 GCA_003287335.1 Lednia tumana
GGCGGCGGCGGCGGCGGCGGCGGCGGCGTCGACGTCGTCGTGGCAGACGCTCGTTCTCGAGGAAGGCTTGTCATTGGCGGGCGTCCAAAGCGGGTCACGTCATCGATGACGTGGACGGTGAACGCGTTTCCAAGGTGGCTTCGTCTCACTCGAAAGCTTCATCTCACACAACAACAATAAACAAGCTTAAGCCACTTGGCCATGCACAGTTTTTTTTTGTTACACTCACCTATGAACAAGAAAAATATGAGCAAGCCGAGCTCTCTCATCGAGGCCTTCAATGTTCGTCCGAGAATTTGTAATCCTTTCGAGTGTCGTGATAACTTAAATATTCGGAACACTCGCACTAGTCTAATCACTCTGAGAATAGCTAAAGACATGGCCTGATTTGTGCTTTTATCCTGAGGGGAAACTGGGGCACGCACTACGTTCACCGTGCTCTCCTCTTCAGCCACCACTGTCGCCAACGTGATGAAATAAGGAATGATCGCGATGATGTCAATTATATTCATCACGTCCCGGAAGAAGTTTAGTTTGTTCGGACAAGCGAGAAATCTCACTGATAATTCAAACGTAAACCATATGATACAAATGGTTTCTATAAGGAAGAATGGGTCCGTGATGTCGGGTACTTCGTCCTCTTCGATCTTGGTGCCGTTTGTCGTCGTGTTGAACACCTTGTAGTGTTTGAACTCGGGCAGTGTCTCAAGGCAGAAGATGACGATGGACAGAAGGATAACGAACACGGAGATGATGGCGACCACGCGCGCAGCTTGTGAGCTCTCCGGGTACTCGAAGAGCAGCCACACCTTGCGTTGGAACTCGTGGTCGGGTAGCGGTCTTTCCTCTTCTTTGATGAACCCTTCGTCCTCCCTGCGCACAAGATGCAATGTTTTGTACAGTCAACACAAACCCGAAATCAGACGAGATTCAAATTTTAGCGCGTCTGCCTTGCAGTCAAGAGGTCTTAGCTTCAAGCCTGCTGACCGGCTTTCCGAGGTTATGGTTTCCGTGATTTCCCACACTCCTAGAAAAAATGTAAGGTTACGGCTGTCTCCTTACCAGCATTCTTTTAAAAGACCCCTCCAGTCAAGTTGCTTGCAGCTTTGGAGCTTTTGCACTCTTTGCGAAAATTAAAACACACTGCTCGCAGTGCCGGACTGGGGAGCAGAGGTTCGACATAGAACTTATTTCGGGGGTGAAACGAATGTTGTCAGTTGTAGATAAGGAGTTAACTTTTCATACCGTGACAATCTGCTCGGGTGTGACTCTATATATTTTGCAGGACTGTAATTTTTGCCACGGGCATGGGGAGGAATCTTTTGTCAGGGATAGCATACAAATGTTGACATTTTCAGCTCCATGAGGCAAAAGTTAGGGACTTCAACTATCACTTTTGCACTTTTGGACCTCAAATCAAAATATCAGTCATCTATGCAGCTGCCCTCGAGTGTGTATAGAAAATAGCCGTGGGATGTCCGTAAGCTAGAGTACAAGGGCCAGCACCTGCAAGTTCATACTTTTTCAAATGGATCGAGCTTACAAAAATGGACCCCTTTTTCTACCACGTGGGCGTGTACAGGGGGGAGAAGAGAGTGCTTTCCCCCTCCCTTCGCTGGACTCGAGAAAGTATAGATTTTTCGAACATTCATCATCGATCAGATTATTTTTTCAAAATTTGGGTCTCACTAAGCAATCAACACGCCCAAAAATGTTGCAAAAATTAGATGATTAAAATAAGTGATGCTATTTTAGTTGAAGCTCTAAATTGCCAAAAATACAGCGCCAAGCTTCGTTTTAAAAAGGCGGAAAGCTCTACCGCGCCGAAGGTGCTTAAACGATCTCTGAAATCCAAACTGTTGCCTGCGGCGCTCGAAGTTGACGCAAGGCATGGAAAGCTAGGAACCAGCCCATGATTGTACCCCCTCTTCGCAAAATTTCTGTGAACTATTCCCGGCGATTTGAAGTTTTTTTCTGCGTGGGGTAGGGGGGGGGGGCTGAGAATGACCGCACGATCTCCATAGCTCCATTGCAGCTTGAGTGGAAGATTCGGTAATGAGAAAGTCAAAATCGAGCCGGTAAGGAGGCGGCTGTGTTATTTTGGCACCACAGGAACTATCACCGTATTCGCCCGGAATGGTTGTGGGAAATTCCAGAAAACGCCAACCGAGATAGCATCAGGCTAGTAAAACCGACGGCCCTAAGCCATAAACATATGTCAAGGAGAACTACCAAGAAAATTTAAAAAACAAGACAACCAGAAAAGGGAAACTTCCCGGAGCTGGGATAATGACCCGGAGGGGGCATCGCCCTCTTCAGCCATAGGTTTTTGGTTTTGGATCAGGCTAGTATCGTAGAACTTTTGACTCGAAACTGGGACCTCCCAATTACTAAGCAGGCGAAATATCACTCAATAGCTATTGATTTTGCAATGGAAATAATATATTTCCAATATGTCGTTTGAATGTTCTTTGATAATCGCTGTCTAACCCTTTCTCCGGCCAAGCGTGACATTACATACACCATTAGAGCAAACCACAGTGAAGCCGGCTGAATTTGTACGATGATGCTCTTTCCCCTCGTTCTCACTCTTTTACACCCATGCAATTACATTGCGCATTAACTTCAAGATCCGATAACAATGGTGAAAGAAACGCGGATTGTTTTATGCTCGCGCTTTTTATAGCCCCCGACGTCGACGACGACGACGACGAAAGTGAACGAGGATTCCCCAACTCCATCTACATTGGCCTGCACCAAGCACTTTGGCTATTATTATAAAAAGATTGGCGATTTGATATGACGTTCAATTTATGATACGTCATCAATCACATGCTTTCCGGCAAATTGCTTTACATTCATTATCTGAGCTAGATAAGGATGCGTCTTTCTCGCCGAGCGTAGAGCGAATATAATATACAAGGGAGGTTGTGCAGCGTTGTGTGTATCGACAATCTATTTGGGGGGGAGGAGGAGGGAATTGTTATTTTCAGGAAGGTGCCTATCGGATCGTGATCTTTCGGCTACAGTAATTTCCCTGAGAGCTGGCGGTGGGAATAAGGAAAGTACGGCAGCGACGGCAGCGACGGCAGCGACGGCAGCGACGGCAGCAGCAGCACGGGCACAGCACGGGTACGCTAGGAAAGGACTAGCAGCGAGCTTCGGCTGCCGAGCAGCGCCAAACGGATCAATACCGGGACTGCCGCGTTGGTTGGACGGTGCACGCCATAGCACGCTCGCTTGTTAAAATATAAAATGTCTTGCTCCTCCTTGAATCTATGTGTACACGTGTTAAAAAAAGCCCCGCAAAACTCTAAAGACGATCTCGAGAGAATTCGCGAGCACGGACATATTTCATGGACATCTTGCTAGATATATATGTATATGTATATATACATATACATGTAACCAGTGTCGCATTCGTGTTGTGAAAGAGGTAGTGAAACATGTTTGGTCATCTTGTACTATTATGGGTCGCCCACCGGACGGGTCATTTTTTCGCTCTCGTACCCGAGTGTTAGGGTCGCATGCAGCCCCACGCGAACAGGGAAAGGCTCGCTAATTTTCTCCGGCGTGCTATCTCGATCTCGCGCGGGGGCTAATTGGGCAATGGGCACCGGAGTAGACAATTTTGACGGTGGAAACTAATTAGCTAACAAATTGCGTCTACGTCGTCTTCGTCTTCGTCGTCGTCGCCGTCTCTCGCCCCCTAAACTATCCGCAGGGACAGACCCACGAAATGATCGGTACGTTTCAGCATCTCAAGTTCAAACAAGCAAGCGGCGAGCGGGGCGCAAGCCAGCCGGATTTATTCTCACCTAAACTTGTTGGTCGCCATTTCACCCAGCTCGTAAAACTTAATCTCCTCCGAGAAGACGTCGAGAGGCACGTTGACAGGCCTCCGCAACCTACCACCGCTCTGGTAATAGTAGAGGATGGCATCGAAGCTTGGTCGGTTTCTGTCAAAGAAGTACTCGTTTCTGAGGGGGTCGAAATATCGGATTCTTCTCGCGGGGTCCCCGAGTAACGTGTCCGGGAACTGGTTCAGAGTCCGCAACTGGGTCTCGAACCGGAGCCCGCTGACCTGAAAAAGGAGAGGGGAAATGCGTTATTTTTGTGGTTAAGTTTTCGAAGTTTTTCAGTGTGGCTACTTTCTTAGCCATAAAATAAAATAAAAAAACTCAACAATCAATAAAATCGTCCTTGGAGGTATTTTTGCACTGCTTCCGCAAGGAAAACGCTACGGTTTTTGCTGACATGTTGGTCGTACAATCAATAAAACGTGGAAAATGACAACAATCTAAGTTATAGAGCCTGATTGGTACATCATCCAAACCGATGGGAAAATCGGCGCCAATTTAGCAGTGCTAACTCATAAGAATGTCTCAACGTTATTAATTATGGAAAGAAATTTTGACGGCAAATTTACGTAATGAATTAAAAGAGCTGTAGTGCTTTTTACAGTCACCATTAAAAAAAGAGAAAAAACGTCAATAGAGAAAGCTATCAGTGAAAAGTTTCGTTTAAACTATTCTAACGAAGTGGGCTACGGATGTATGAATAAAACCTACCCATAACGAAGGGGAAACAAGGGTTGGACACCCCACGGTCGTGACTACGAGCTACAATTACTTTGATTAGGAAAAGTCACGCTATTATCAAACGTGGCTGTCAGTGGTCACGTGGTAGGCAGGCTGCCGTGTGTGATTGGTCAGATATCGTGTTGGCATGGAAATACGCGATAAATCGGTGACCCACGCTGGCTCTCTTGGCTTCCCTCCCAATTCCGTGAATACCGTTAAACAACACCCAATTTTGTTAGAGGGAAAAAGTCCAAATCTATGTTCCGATAATTTTTTTATCAATTTCCTCTAATGGCTATAGGCTAGATCGGAAGTTCTTGAAACAATTTCCAGCATGCATTGCGGTGATGCATTTATGATAAGATTTTCCAAGAGGAGATTGTGTTGGAAGTTGAACCCAGATGTCTTAATTATTATTCTATCTAAAAATAACAGAGATAAACAAATGATTTTTCCTGTCGCCTTATTTTCTGTTGTTCCTACTAAAGAGAGTAAGCCTCGTGAAATCTCGTGGGAAAGGAATAAAGAAAGTTTTCACATTAATAGAAAGAGCCAAAGGAAGTTTCTAATCATCCAACTTGTAACCATCATTTTCTTGGCTAGGAAATAACATTGCGACACAGATTAAAAGAAAACTAATTAAAGAATTAAGTCTCTTGGTTTCCACGTTTGCTACTTAGAAAATGTTCGAAGTTGAACATAGGTGTGCCCATAATACTTAGAATTTAACATAGTACTTAAAGTAGGGAAGCTGGATTCCCTTAAAGTTCAGATGTTAGCAAGGTACAACTATGAAGGAAACATGGTCTTGATTTTGGGTGTTCTATGAAAAACTATCGGCAAATCAGAAGATATAAGCAAAGCAATTTTGTAATTTTGTTTTTCACTTCGGAGAGTAATTTTCCACGCCAAATATTTTCCAAATACAATTATTTGCTTTCTTGAACGCTAAGCTAGACAGAATACCTTAGGAGGACTTGGTTACGGAAAATATGTGTCTCTAAATCTGGTAATTTTTTTGTCTTTCCCTGAGTAGGAAAAAATAAAATAAACTGCATAAAATAAATTTGTTCCCCGCATTGACACTTTATCTAGGTGTAAGTGTGGGATAAGTTTGTTGTACTTGGTATAAACTACTGTCATTGACATCATGACAGCCAATATGACCGCCCGTATTGCACATACCATTTGGAAAATCAAGGGTTTTTTCGAACTTGTAGAAGGTCCAGGCGAACTGTCAGCAGGAGAGAGCTTGATGTACCATATTGGACAACGAAACCACACCTTACCTGACCTACTACAGTACTGGAACTACCACGGGAAGAAAAGCCCCCCCCCCCCCCAAGTAAATCAGTCCTAAGTATATTCGATCCATACGCGGCCTTTTCTGAGAAAATTTGACGAGTTCTTGAGATATTTGACTAACATTTCTAAAAATACGTTTGCGAGCGACCAAGATCTTTATTTTGCCTACCTTAAAATACCTAAATTACTGTGGATGGCTTGTCTTGAATGGGTTATTAATAGTCTGGCAAAATGGGGCTGAGCACTACAAGTATTGCTCAGCCTATAACAGAAATCGTGGCAGCGCAATGAGAGCTTCGTGCATTCGGGATGTGGGAGGCTAGGTCCAGTTAACCAACTGCCCTAGTTGTGCTTTTTTAAGTTTCCTTGGATTTCCCACGAGTACATTGTTATTTCACTACACCACAAGGCATAGCCACATACCAGCTCTCTATCCTATTTCTGAACCCTCTTTACCAATCTTCTCAGCTGGGAAGCTTGTGTGAACTTTTAAAAATGCTAAGCAGTCTTGTCTTACGCATTCCGATTACTTGATATGTTTTTAATGGGGCTATGAGAGCTGGAATAAAATGATATGTTGGCGTATACTTTGCTCCTCATGGACCAATAGGGTCAAAAATTCCGAAGCGTACGTGTAAAAGAAAGACCCAACGAAAAGTGAATACTGAACATGAGCCATGAAAGTAATGTTTCCTACAGTCGGTAATGAAGATTGCAGGGAAACTTGAAAGCCAATGAAGACCTGTCAGTAGGAGGCTTTTGTGGTTCATGAGTTTGAGATACGGGAAGAGATACGGGAAGAGCACGAGAGTACCGTGCCCCTGCCCCCAAAGACAATATTGCCGTGAAATTCGCGAACGTGCGTTAGAAGAGGCATCATGAGAAGAAGTGGTACAAAAAAGTTGAGTGGCTTCTCATAACAATTTGTGTACTCCTGGCCCAAAAATATAACCCTCCTTCCTCACCTCCCCCCTCTGAAATGCATGAGTCAAATGTGAGATTCTGAATCGAAGCCAAAGACTATTAAGCGAACATTTAGCATGTTGATTCACCACATAGTAAAGATTTAAAACAGGAGAAATGAAGAGCTTTTTAAATATTTAGGAATGCAATTAAGAGAAGCAATTTTTAGGTTTTTAGATATGAATATAGACAAAAGAATTCTTAGAAAATAAATTTTGTAAGATGTGTTCCAAAGCCGTCTACCAAACCACTGATCTCAAGACGTCTTCTTTGTAAATTTCAACAAATGTGAGAATTTATTTACTGAATATTAATTTCACTTCATAAATGTGTAACCGGGATACAAGTTCAAGTCCCCAGCCAGCCAGACATTTTTGAAGTGAAATTAATAGTTATCAAAGTGACTCTAGCGTGGTTTAATTTTTAAATGTAGTACCTTTCTCATTGAGAACGTACTAGTTAATATCACACTTATGCTATCAAATTTCATTTGCCACTTGTCAGTGACATTTGCGGTTGTCTTGTAACTATACCTTTGCTAGGGAGTATAGCTTTGTTCAACTATCCTACACTAAACCACCAAACTTCACTAACCAACACTGTTCAATTGCCATGGGTTACATTCAAGCACATGGCATGAACATGGTAGAAAGTAACCTATTGGAAAGGGCCAACATTACAAGGAGTTTAAGACCCATGTCTATCTCCTTAAATAAGCACTATTTTTTAGTTTATGAACTGGGTTTGAATGCTAAGAAATAAGCTTAAACTTTTTCCCGAACGTTTCGTAAAATTAAATGTCATGTTTCGACTAACGTTTCGTAACAAGGTTTTAGAGACTTTAGAAAAGTTTTTGCGAATTCCCTAGAATTCCAACTCTGTTTGTAAATCGGTATTTTGAAAGCCGCAAAATCGCCTCTACAGAATTCATGCGTTCGCAGACAGTCGAGTGCAACTCACGTTAATGACGACCCTCTCACAAAAGTCATGGTCGTGAGGTATGGGCTCGAAGTTGACGACACCGGTGAACTGGGTGTGAGGGGTAGGCCCATCTTCGTCTTGGCTGCTGAGTTTCGGCAGCGACCTGCAACATTGACCAACAATCAACTCCACCAATAACCACTCTGTCCCATCCCCGCAGGGCGTGGGGTTTACACGGCCACTTTCAAGGCCGTCGAACCCTGTATCAAGGTCAAATGCTGAAAGTCATTAGTCATCGCCGGTTGTAGTTTTATATCTGATGACCATAGCCTTGGTGATTAACATAAGCTAAGGCTCAATTCCCCGAATATTCATTGGACACAAATTAGCGGTCGGTTTTTCAGTGGCCCGCTAAGAATCTAACAATTCGTTAACTTGTTATTACCATGGCTTAAGCCGATCAGATCTCTTTATTTTTGAGAACAGATTGTCAAGTTCTTAGCCTTCTACGTAAAAACCAGCCCTCAGGACCAGTAAAACACATTGCCTTCATGAACAGGACTTCTAGGAAGTGTGGGATGGAAGGGAAGGGAAATAGCTACCTATACGAAATGAATAGTTCGCTAATAAATTCTTAACCGAGTTTTGAAAAACCGGGCCTAAGGGTTGACATATTATTTGGTTGCCCTCACCGGGAGCGCGGCTTGTAGTGGAACATGGTTCGATTTTTCATTAATGTGTACCTTTTACCTATCACAATATTTTTTGTTTTCTGCTACATCGGCGATCTTGGTGTAAAAAAATTAACAAACTAAATTTTGGTCATACGAACCACCTGGGAAAGAAAGTGAGCGTGCACATTCTCTTCGCTTTCTTTCTCAAGATAAGCAGCGTCAAATTTCACTCTTCTTTCTTTCGACTTCTTAGCGCCATGGACTTCGAGGATTGACTACAATTTTAAGACGAAAAGTATCTTGACAACACATTACATTTCCTTTCACTTTGTGATATTGTTTCTAAGCTTCAATTTGTTCAAATAAAAGCTTTCCGGATCAAATTTTAAACTGAAAGCTAACATCCACGCTGCGTCATTTACCTACTTAGAAACTCTTTTATTTGTGCCTTTACTACATTCTTGGCTGCAATTAAAAAGAAATATTTGATCGAATACGTCGGCTTTGTTGTAGAACGGAATCTTATTGGCTTCAAAATTGCTCCTTTGCACGATCTCTAGAACGCACGGACCAATTTGAAAAATAAATCAATGTTTTCAACTCTCCTAGACGTGCGGTCAATTTGTTGTATTTTAGCTCTCAATTTGCTCTGAGGGTTACGCTTAGAGACAAAGGCTAAGAATGTCCAATAGTGGACTAGAATGAACAAATATTACCGAATGCTATTGATTAGTTTATACTTGTCAATAAAAATCATTTGCTAGAAATCTATGGAATATATAACTGGTACCAAATGTGGTTATAAATTTTATACGAATTCGAAGATAGTTAAGGACCAGTTTACCGAATAAATTAACTCTGAGTTACGTGGGCACTCTGGCGTTAAAAAATAAAACTCATTCGTCTTATTGGTTGCTATAGTTGTTCAGTTATTTAAACTTCGTAGTTAAAAGTTTTCATTTATATGGGCTGGTTAGCTGGAGCTGGACTCTAATTAAAGTGTACTATTTGCTCTGAGGGTTGCATTCAGAGGCAAACTTTTTAATTGAACAAATAAGCAAATATTTATGCCTGGAATGTGGCACATAAAAATGGAGATCTTGAGCCTTGTTGACACGGACCAATTTCTCGTCCAATTTATTTGACAGAATTCCCTTCCACATATTGTAGCCAATTTGAAAAAATTGTAACCATTCATAAAAATCATGTTAAATAAATAGTAAGAGAACTGGACCACGTAAAGCTGGCCTTCTGCCGTCGAAGTAGAGAATTCAAGAGCAGGGTCAAATAAAAAGCCCATTTTCGCAACAATTTGTTGCGACTTGCGCTACAACTTCATCCTGTTATAGTGTTTCGTTTGCTCTGTGGGCTGCATTTAGAGTCACAAGTTCCAATAATTAATGGTACCAATTTTCAAAGTAGTAGGCACACATTTATTTATAGCTCGCGTTTCATCAATACCCTCGATTATCTAATAGTATGCTCTCGCCTTTGGAAGACTTTTGTTAACACATCGTATTGGCATCCTAAACGTCTCCCAATATGTCAACTTTATTCTCGTTGTTCTCACACCGGCATTCGATTAGCGAAGGTGTGTCGATCATGCCAATTTGTTGCCGGAAAGGCGGTCACGTGACCGACATTAAAAAACGAGTACAGTTCATTCCTTGCAAGGACGTCTATTCTCGTAACGCTTTTAGACTCGGATATTTTTAGACACAGATATTATTATTATCATGGTGTGTGTGCGTTAGAATCCAGGTGATCGTAGCTCGACCCTTCCAACATCAGCTATGAAATGGGGGGGAGGGGGGGGGGGGCGATGCTTTCAACCAGCGGTTCAAGTATTGAGGTCAGGGAAAGAAACCGCACTCCGTGTCTACTCCTCAGATGAAAATAGTCACCTCATTATTACGTTACGCTTAGCAAACAATGAGCGGCTCGGGTAGATACGAGGAGGTGCCAAGCAAAGGAGGAAGGGCAACTGGGTGGAAAGACGCGGAAAAACGCGATCGATTTCGTTTCTCAAGCTTGCATGGCATGGTGGGTGCGCGGGTAGTTAAATCGTGTAAAGTGAAGGTTGTTTGCGACGAGGTTATTGCGTCGAGAGAGCCTCTTGGAACGTCAGGCAATAAGAACCATTGGTTTCGTCGTGTTGATTGATCTTGTGAAAGCGAGTTTCAACGAATTCGTTTTAAAACGATCACACGTCTGATCACTTTCGTGAAGCGACTCGCGGCGATGATTATTTGCTCTCATACCTGTTTGAGATGGTGAGTTGTGTAAGCGGTCGAAGCATTTGTTTGGTGTTTTAGGAAGAACGGTGCTGGGACACTGATGCCGAGGGCCACGATGATTTCAGTTTGATTGGTTTAGTAGCATAAACAGTTAAGTTGTGGTATTTTAGTCCAGGCATAGAAACACATAAATTTTTATAGATAGATCAAAATTAAGACAACTTGATCCGCAAATTTTATACGAAAAAAATTTTTTTACCCGAAATTTAAGAAACGCTTAACGTCAGTTAAATGTCAACCTGCCATGATTCATGACACGCGTTAGCGACCATCAACGTGTTTTAAAAATAAAACGTCGCGATTCGCGATAATATTATTTATAACATTCGTATAGCAGAGTGCTTCGCTTGATTACTCAACAATTTTCCTTTCCCAAGACTGCGTTCGAACTAATTTCCACTCATGGTCCATCGTTGAGACGCCACACACGATCATCCACGTTCAACATAACTTGAACTAAACAATGGTCGATCGTGAGCAAGAATGTTTCGCTGACCTTTCAAAGAAAAGGCAAACATTTGGGAAACTTATAAATATTAAAGAGCATCACGCGAGAGCAACTCTCAACAGATAACGTGAATCAATGCTTCGTCGCCAAACAAATACCAAACCCCGCGTCTCTTTTCGGTTCGCAACAATCGGCTCTCGTTCGTTTGAAATCAAATCATTCCGCTTCGTGTCACTTTCAACGAGTGCCAATAAGCGAAGCGGCCCTCAAGCACACCTGAAGATAAGTTACCCAATTAACGATGAAATAATCACCGATATTGATAGGCAATTACGCGATGCGCAGCCGATTAAACCCCGAATCATCGTCTGGTCCGGATGACAGAGATATCGGCGTCGCATATCGACTCTGGCGTCACTAAAGTTAGCTCGGTGCACGCTAACTAGCCCATTGGCTGAGTTATGTGCTGCGTAATTGGCGGATGCAGTTGGTTTCGACGGCAACAGGGGCAAAACGGATTTTCGTGAAATTGTGCGGAGAATGTGCGGCAAACACGGGTACGTCGCATTGATCGCCCCGGCCGGCGTCGTCCTCCGCTGCCAGCCAGCCCGCCGCCGCCGCCGCC
>QKMV01003210.1:0-11815 GCA_003287335.1 Lednia tumana
TGCGATGCGATGCGATGCGATGCGATGCGATGCGATGCGATGCGATGCGATGCGATGCGATGCGATGCGATGCGATGTGATGCGATGCGATGCGATGTGATGCGATGCGATGCGATGCGATGCGATGCGATTCGATGCTAATGCGATAGGGACGGTAGACATCAGGCATGCCCTCCTCACCCCACCACGGCTCGCCAGCGGGTGTCCACAAAGCCCTAATTGTTAATATGCAAGACTTCAAATCAAATGAATATTAAACAAGATAATCGTTTTCACATTGCCTCCGATTTGATATTGCTATGCCCATGTATTTAAGGCCGCAAAGTTTGTCCGAATATTATTATGAACTGAGATGATTGATGAAACTTGAAAAAAGCCAAAAAGTAGACTTTTCAAGATGGCAGTTAAGTACACCTATCTATCGTTATTCTAAAAACATTGAAATGTTTCGAAAAATTGAAGCTTTGAGCAACAGCAAAACTTGGACCAATCCTCGTGATAAAATTTTGTGTGGTGATAATGTCTCTGCTACATTTAGGAGCTTATTGTCTATATGACACCCTTCTGTCCCCCTGGCAAGCTCCTGTTTAGGGTGACAGGACTCACAGAATCACTCGGCTCTAGCTTAATCACTATATATTCTAGTCCACCCTTTAATATTAACACGCGGTCCACTTTTAATTTGATTTGCTTTCATCTAACCTTTGGAAGTTTGATGTCCATCTGAACATCCTTCCGATATTTCGGGGTGATACATCACGGAAAGATTCTTAAAAGAAAAATAAACAGACAACCCTGGAGGGGATTTATTTTCAGACATTATTTAAGAGGGATAATACGAATTTAGCTTGCTCATTTTTCCCCAATACATACAAGATGTCGTAAAAGGTAAAAACACTTCGCCGGTTATTCTTTGAAGATTTTAATTTTTCCGTCGACGGTGAAGTGGTATTGAATTAGTATTTAAATTATTCTTGGTTTAGTCCAATTTATCAGCAAAGTTGATGCAAATGGGTGACATGTAAAACGCCGCAAGGCAAGTTAGCGTAAAACAAAAGAATAACACAAACGCGGCTACGTTTTCGCTTTACATTTTTTAACATCTTAGAAGCGTTTACAGACCCGCGTTTTAGCTAAAAAAAAAAAAAAAGTCAACTACAGTTTTAAAGTAGGCACCTGCGCAAATGTTATAATAAAATAGCATCAGATAAATAAATAATAAACGTAAACATGGCGTATAATCCTAAATGCAATTTGAAAAATGAGTTAATTTTGTGGGCTGTCTCTCAGCACATGAATTTAATCTGACATCATGCTATCTCAAGGAGAAGCAGCTAGCTAGCTAGGGAAGGAAGAAAGGGAGGAAGGAAGGAAGGTCTATGTAATTGCGTTAACAAGTCCATCGTGTCCCTCACACTTCCAGATCTTCTCATGGCAAGGAGAATAAATTATAGGTACTACACGGGTATACACGAAATGTTGGGGGTGGGTGGCCAGGGGAGTGATTTTTAACTAAGATTTTCGTCTGGTGTTTCTAGCCGTTCTGTTGCTCTGGTGCAGTATTACAGTAGCGCATTCATTACTCCTGTCTAAATTCACAGCCGGAAAATGAACGACCAGTGTTCACCGACTTAACTAAAAGATTCTATTATGTAAAAGTGTACAGCATAATACATGTACCCAACGTCGACAACATTCATATCAAGCCAGTCTCACTCGGCCCATGTTTATCTCCCTCTTTCCCTTTGTTTTACTAGTTAAAAATGTTCTTTCATCTTGCTCTCGTGTAAACTCGTCCACTCCTAACGAAGAACTTACACAGTAAAACTGTCGGGTGTTAGAATAGGTACGGCTGAGATCAACTGGCACCATCCAAGGTACACCGACCACATTAAGATTTCACCCCACCCGCGTACCATAAACAGGTCAGGTCGTCTTGCCAGCAAGCAGGAAAGCTAAATAACTATATAATTCAAGGCAGTACTAATTGATACTAAATTATTAAGCCTAACAAAACAGCAGTCTCTACTATCAATGCTTGTTTGACCTCATTTTGCTGGAAACAACACTAAGTGAACAGGGAGAGGAGACTACAGTTTTAGAAGAAAAACATCCCCGTCGAAGTGGATGGAAAGCAGTGTAGGACAGCTAGCTGACTCCAACCCTTATCGCTCAAGCTTGCTACAGTTACCTTCATTAGGCGATTATTTGATTTGCCCGAATTAAAGATGGAGTGGAGAGGTGCACAATTAGAGAAATAGAGGACGGGGGTGAGAAATAAATTTTTATCGTGTTTGAGTAAATACGGAAACAAGATGTGGTTTGCATAAATATTTTTAGAAGGTTAACTCAATTAGGGGAAATATCTTCGTGCTTCGTGGTAAACATAAAAAGTGTAATTTTCTTTATATTTCTTGGGTTTTGACGTCGTTTTCTGGATCCTTGTTATGAGACAAAGTTGCATCAGTACAATTGTCACTTCTCAAACTTTATGCCCACTAAGTATGTTGATATCCACACAATGCAATGGAGACCTGTCGGACCATTTCCCATCTTTTTCCACTCATGCTAGAAATTATCCACTAGAAAGAATATGAGCTTGCAATATTGTTGTGATGGCCCTTGCCATATTTATTTGAATATTTGCCTCTGATGCTTTCTCCGCTACTACCACGTAGTTGCTATTCCCTTTGCTTTTTGAAAGTCTTCTTTCGTTCAAGTTAATCCTGGGAGAACACAACGTGTTCATTTTGGAAAACACTCTTCGCCCACTCAGCCCCATGAAGCGCAAAGCTTTGCTCCTTCGGTGGGCTTTTTGTAATATTTCAATACTTGGGTGCAGGTATTGTACTTCATGAATGGATAGACTTTCTACTTTCTTATTTACTTCCCGGATTTGTTTTTTCGCGTTTGCATTCACTCACAACATGGGGTCTTGCCTTGTGTTGTATAATATCAACAGCCAATGTGACTAGGTATGTAATGTGGCCACTCAGACGCTCAGAACAGAATGTATCGCACGGTGCACTGGATGAATACATTTATGGATCTAACTACTCGTTCAAAATATGAAATGACAATCACCCCTCCCCCTTCTGCCCTTTTCACACTTCACTCGCCTTGTCCTTGTCCCTCTTCTTGTA
Source organism: Lednia tumana (assembly GCA_003287335.1). NCBI lineage: Eukaryota > Metazoa > Arthropoda > Insecta > Plecoptera > Nemouridae > Lednia > Lednia tumana. The sequence goes on from QKMV01003210.1 coordinate 3,144, forward strand.
CAAGCTCCTCATAAGACCAGACATATTTCTTGGCGAAACGGCGAGTTAAAAAGTTCAGCATTATTTTAAAATATGGTTCGTACCGTCATGAGCAGCAAAAAACTAAATTATTCCCTAATGCAGCGTAAAAAAATCAATGTATTTAGGGTTGGTATTTCCGTGGCGGATATGTAGGTGACTTATCACAAATCATTATAGATAGATACTGTTCTTGTACGAATAAATCCTTCATCCGTACAGTGACCTTCTAAATTTGATTTCGGACTATCGTATTATCAACATTTCATCTTTCTAGTGAGAACTTTAAATACTTATATGTTACGTTATTAATGTAAAACTCACCGAAATGTTTGTATTGTTATTTTCAGGCTACATCACTGACTAAAGCGTTAAAACAGCACCAACAGAGGGATCGTGAGCGCGAACAAGAAATAAAAGTGGAAATTCTGGGAAATGGGAAGAGCAGTCCTAATCATTCGGTTTCTCCAATTACCAACCACCACCAACAAGCACAGTTATCACCACAACAGCCGCCCCCACCGCCTCAACAACAACACCAACAACAACAGCAGCAGCAGCAACAACAATTACTACTACAACAGCAGCCACCATCAACACAACAGCACCAACAGCAACAAATACAACAGCAACAGTCACCTCAACAACAAATACAACAGCAACAACAAATTTCTAGTAAAACATCCCAGAGACAGCCATCTCCACAAAATCTACCACAACCATTGCTTCCAGTACAAACTAGTTCCCTACAGCATCAGATGATGCTTAATCCAGCCACAAATATCCACCAAATGCAACAGCTTTTGCAACAACAAATTCTGAGTCCAGCCCAACTGCAATCGCTAATGCAACAACACTCGCTATTTCTGCAGCAGCAACATCATCATCAACAGGTTAGTATCATTATTAACATGTGTCTTGATTTTTATAAGAGATTTATACTTAACATGTATGAACCCAGCATTCACAAAAATAAAAATGTTCGTTTATTTCAGGAAAATGCTAATGACCATGCAGCTAGTGACAGATTTGGTTATCTTACGCTCAAGTCCATGGTAAGTGACATTGATTTTATTGTAGACACATCATGTCTACTCCAAACCCATTTTCAGTCATCATGCCTAAAAGTACAATTTGTTTTATGAGTCTCTCGTTTAAAGTTCATCGCTACGAACGTTATATTTTCAGACTTTGAATTAAAAAAACGACACACACACACGCTGTATAAATGTTTGATTATGCATTTTTGTTTGTGTTTTTCTCCTTAAGTTGCATGTGTTGCAGCAACAACAACAGTTGGCGGAGCTGGGAAGAAAACAAGTGGAACAAGTAATGCAGCAACTGCAAGAACAACTGCAGCTGAATCTTATCCAACAAACACACCTACTACAAACTAGCGACAAAAAGAAAGCTTCAGCACCACTTCAACAATTAGCAGCTCAGCAACAACAGCTGATGCAACAACTGCAACTAGCTCAGAGGCAATATTTGCTCCAACAGGGAATCGGCATTCAGCCAATGGTGTTGGCACAGGCGCAAGCACAAGGAACAGGTAGGAAGAAGACCGATGTCCACTGAATCCACTGAATAGCGGCTCTTTCGGGGTGATGGGCGATCAATTCATTGTACCTATCTCGTCAATTGCAACTAGCTAGTGTCGTCTATGAATGGGATTGCCCTGTGGTGGGGCAATCTCGGCTACTGAGAATTATTTTCGGCATAAAGATGTGTCAATGAGCGTTTTTTTTATTCAAACGATACATGCTAAGCTATTCGGTTAGCCGATAGCGAAGTATTCGACCAAAAACGCAAGTAAGTAAGTTAGTGGGTGCTTTCCTGCTGAGGAAGTGATGTTTAAAACCAAAATAAAAATATACCGAGGAAGAATATCAACCGACTGTCTGTTGAATGAACAGAAAGCACAGAACCGCTCGCAGAATCCGAAGATCCACCATTAGTATCATAATCAGTGCAATGATACGAGAAAAAATATTTATAAATATACCTATTCTAACAGCATCTTGTGCAATTAAGTATCTTAAATCACGTTAATGACGTGTATTATACCTAAAAATATCAATCAGCTCACACAAAATACAAAAAACAAATTGCAAAGCACACATATGTTTTAATTTTACTATAAAGAATTTCTATCTAAACGTACATCACTAAAAGAAGATATTTTAAGCGAACATCAAGATTTCACGAAGAAAGAAAACCAGGAAGAAAATGGAAGAAATCGTTCAGAAAAACCAAACTTTTTAATTTCAAATATAAAGAAAAATTCATGACAAAAGATATCAATATACCTACATGTTGATGATAATTTATGATGAATCATATTTCATAAAACTTATTTTAAATTTATTCAAAAAGATAACGTTCTTAAAAATATCTTGAATGCTTTGACATTTTAATTAATTTTATCAATATAAAACACATCATGTAAATTCGTTTTAATTCAAAACTGATGTCATCAAAGAAAATAACGACGTCGGAGCGGAAGACGAACTGAAAAGAAGAACGTAAAATTGCATTCACTAAAGTCATTTATCTTGTAATGTATCAAAAATTTTTCAATGCTGCATGCATCAAATTTATTTAAAACCACTTGCATAATTCTATGTCATCAAGAGACAATTAAACGATTTTAATATATTTAGATCACTATTTCAAAGTAAATACGCAGCAGTAAAATACAGACACAAACTTTTGTCTAAGGCAAATCAGCATTGATATGCCATATCAGAAACAATTCAGCATTATATTATCACTATTCTCTTCTAACGACAAATTTGCGATAAACTCCAACAAATATAAAGAAAAGTGAAGCAATATTGCTTACATTTTCGTTGAAATTTTACCTAACATTGAAATGAAGAGAAGAGGATCATTTTAATAAGTGTTGAAGGTATGTCTCCTGATTCCTACAATAATCCAGCCTCTTTCTTGCCTCTCCAGCTTTGTGAACTGATCATATTGTTTCTACACAAATTGTGTCAGAATTATTGGTCCATAATATAATCCATATTAATGGTCCATATTGCTGGTCCATTGGTCCGTGAATAATTGGGCACGTCACGTGGGTGTCATCTTCGGTTATTGCAGGGAAACTTGGTTCTATTACTATCTATTTCGATCTATCTATATCGAAATGATAGGAAAAATCGCATTTTACGTTTCACGTGTGGGCCTCAATAGTTCCCCCTGCATTCCTTCCTTTCTGATTTGTCCACACCCAAATGCCAAATGCCAAATGCCCAGATAGTCCGATACCTCAACACAACACTTACTTAACGAATGACGCCATGATCAGTCAGTTGATGATTCACACGTGAAACCGCGAGTAATGAAGAACGAAGGCTGCCTGCCTGCCGTCCACATCAACAATGCAGCAAGCTTTTATCAATTACCTATTTCAGATTATCACAATTTATTCAAATTCAAGCGCATATAAAAGTTATTTTGGCCACATTCTGTAAGCCACTTGTTCATCATTTTGTTTGGTAACGTGATGATGATGCCCACCATCCCACAGAGCTCGCTATGTTTTATTTCACATTATTCAAACACACTCTAGTGTGTCAAATAAGCCAACTAGAAGAGGTGATACATTGATGCACCTTATAAAATGTATTTAAAGTTTTGACACAACTTGTCTTAAAGAAATATGATCATTCTTCACAAAGTTCTTGGCTAAATCAATAAGTTTTCAATTGTTTGGACAACACTGAAGAGCGGTGCATGTAAAATAGAACCGTTACAAGTTTCAAGGTTTTATTTGAAATGTTCTTAATTTTTAGGCATGTCGGCCGCGGACTGGAAAGACTCGATGGGTGAAGGTTTGGACGGCCATCACAACTCGTCGGGTCAAGGTCACAAGTCCCAGGGCTTAAATGGCTTGCTTAGTTCAATGGGGCTGGGTCGTCGCGATGTCATGAATGGCGTCGCCAATTTACAGGACGACAAACATTTAGAAGGCTGTACGGACAAAATGCACCCCCTTTATGGCCATGGGGTCTGTAAATGGCCCGGATGCGAAGTGATTTGTGATGACTTCCAGTCGTTTCTCAAGTAAGTATAGTTTGGTTCATTTTCCTAGTTACTTCCTTGGTTACTTTTTTTTACCTTACCTCGTGTATCAATAGTAAATTTTAGCAGTTTTATAGACTGTAAATATACTACGTTTTCCTATTCACCTATGCATAGGACAACTCCAGCGATAGATAATCTTTTCTAATGTATTAATTTTTACTTTTGGTTCGCCAGCTCACGTAAATTTCCCTATGGTTTCAGTACTCCCCCACATTCTCATTCTCTTTTGGCTCAGATTGATGAGAGGCCCGATCTTGCTTTTGGCTGCATCGTTAAGAATTACTATCATATTAATGTGATATCGTGTAATTCTTTGACCAGGAATTCTCATTACAATTCATACTTTTCGGCACAATCGTTACGCAATCTATATCTGACTATTCATGACAAGTATATAAGAAAGGGAAAAATTGCTTCTCTCAGCGTAGTTTCTTTTAAGAATTATCCGCATAGAGCCGTCCGTTATTTAAAAAATACTAATTGCTTTGTCTAATTAATATTCAAGACCTTTCTCGTAATGTCGAGGCCTGGGAAAGATAACTCCTCATTTGGGTCGAATAGATTTTTCATATTTAGCTGCTTTTTATAGCTGCATTCCATTTATAAGCGGATTCCGAAATATTTTCGAGTCTGGGATGGAAACAAAGTCTTCATTTTGTGTCGCAATTAATCGTCTCGTTCACAAAGAACAATCTATAGTAGGTGTGTAGCTGGGAATAGTCTTCAAAATACACCTTCTTACCTTATCTGTCCATAAATATGACAACGAAAACGCATTTGAGTGTTGAATTTTTTAAGATTACCACACTAGGTTTTGAGGTACCAACGGTACAAAAAAGAATACTTAGTGCTTAGAATGCGACTAAAATGAATATTCTGTTGCATTTTAAAACTATGATTCTAACTGTTTAAATGCTGAGGGATCATTTATTGAACTAAATTTAACAAGATTAATAACTGCTGGAAAGAAAATTGTAAAAGCTCTTGGAACTAACGAACCAGTTTAAAAAATCTAGTTTCTACCGATTCCTTAAGCTGAAGGCCATGTCTCTTTAGTCCATCGTAACCTCGAGACATAACCTACTGATATCACTTTTTTCTCTTTTACCAGTCCTCTTCTCTCCACTCCACTCCACAACAATATATTACATAGCAGGAATCTATATTAGTTCAAACTTTGCCCAGCGGAGCGCTTGTACGGGGTTACATTTGTTTCATATTGCGAACTATTCGAATTTTTGACCATGTATTCAGTCAGTTGAAGTCATTTTCTACCTTCTGTATGTTTGGTACTCCCTAAAAGTGTAAGTTATTCATAATTCCATATAACGGAATGGTTCATTTGTCATATTATTACCAGATATATGTGCAATTAAGTGTTCACATCAAAAAGGGAGAGTGGAGAGGCCTGGTCATATCAGTTAGCTATGCTTGAGGTTACCATGAGCGTGGAACTGGACTGCCGTGTCTCAATTTTTGTATCACGTCAGTATAATTCTTTTGATCAGGCACCTGAATACAGAGCACACGCTAGATGACCGGTCCACTGCCCAAGCAAGAGTTCAAATGCAAGTGGTCTCCCAACTGGAGCTGCAGCTTCAGAAGGAACGGGACCGTCTGCAAGCCATGATGCATCACTTACATATGACAAAACAGCATAATTCTCCAGACGCAGTGAAAAGCGAACCCTCCGTAAGTTAGAAAGCACACGAGTTGAAAATCAGAATCAGTCGGAATTATGATCACGTAGTCATCACGTAAAATAATTTCCCGTTTTGGTTACGTGCCACATGGGAACAATATTTAACTGATTGTTTTGGATGGGAACAGTCTGATCTGTTTCAGCCAAATCCAAATTTAACGAAACTGAGCTTATCCTCTGTTTTGATGAGCCAAGCACCTCCTTCGATGGGATCAGCAGCTGTTTCAGTGAACCAAGTTTCTCCTGTGACTATGTCAGCGTTGGTGTCAGCAGTGCGCTCGCCTGGTTTACAGCCTCCTACCCCAAATATGGGTGGGCCAATAAGAAGACGGATCAGCGATAAGTCAGCATTGTCAATAGCAGGAGGTGAGTCATGAGAGTAAATTTTCCAAAACACTCTTGTTTGAAATGAAAATATCATGGTTCGTGCCATTATGGGGAGTCCTGCTGTAGAAAATAGATCAACTATAATTCTAAAACAACTGATTTACAAACTGAGTTTGAATGCTATAGGAAATTCACTAAAACTCTCCCTTTTGTAAGCTATGCTGCTCACTTCTTCAAGGGTAAAACGCTTCACTCGAGTTCCTTCACTACGCTTGACATGACTGTAAAGAATCTTATAACTCAATTTCTAATTTAAGCTTCTCTTCAAACTGAGGGGTCCTAACTAAGTAGCACATCCACCCAAGTAATTGTGTTTGGGATTAAATTGATGTGTGGTACCTTCTCAGTTTACTACGGTTATGATATACTAGATAATATTAGGTCTACACATGCCTAATTTTTTTGGTAATAAGTTCTTGTTGTCTTGTAATTTCATCAAGTTCTATCCTTTGGCATTGTTATTTATACTTCTTTACTGTTCGAGAGACATTGATGTGTCTATGAGTCATCATGATATCTAATGCATAGCAAAGCTCCTGCATAATGCTAAGCATAGAACCTATAGTAAATTTAAAACAAGTTTATTTCAATATTCACCTGATAGTAGGTAACCTAAGTATAGATTTTATGTGGAAAGGACCTGCAAGTTGCAAAAAATCTCATAACTGACGCCCATTCCTTATCAGACCAGTAAACAAGATATAACAGCTAACAAACAGCACGATATATTTGGTGGCATTGATACACCCATTGATTATAGGATTGGATACCAAACGGTATGGGAAGTTGTCTGCCGGACAGCAATTTCAGTTGTATCACATTCACGGCCCATTACATTGCACAGTAGTTGGCAAACCTCATGTCATTGGTTAGTATCCACAACGCCCGCTGCCATAACGCCCGCTTGTCAATCATGGTCTCATGAAACTCCACAGCGCCCGTTTCGTCAAAACGCTGCTTGTCAAAAATCTTGGCCCTGATAATCACGAAAAACGATTTCGGGACAAACATTTGATTTGAGTAAAAAAAAATGAAATTCGTACATACTGATCAAACTAACACCTACATAAAAAATCACTTTTTTTATCACGAGGTGGAAAAAACTGTGTTTCGAGATAGTAGCGACAGTTTAACATGCTATTTAACACACAATGAGCAGCGGTTTGAAACAGACCTTGTGTAGAAAAAGTCCGTCTTTCGATCAAGATCAAATTGCCACCTCTAACTTATTTAGTAGATTTCTTGACAACCTGCGTTTTGAAAACCGGTTGAGATAATGAATTACGGTGACAAGCTCGTTGCGTCGGTGTTTGCCAACGGTGGTGGCTTGATAGACAGGCGGGCATTGTGGCAGCGGGCGTCGTGGTAACATACCACGTCGTTGGGTCTATCCCATATCCCATCTATCCCATATCCGGTATTCATGGGTCATTTTAATGACACTTAAACACGTGACCCGTTTTGTAATGCGAGCTAAAAATCAAACTGTACTGAATTAATTCTCATCAAATAACCTTCATCACCCAGTAATAAATAGTATTACATATTAAAAATATCTGCTTTACAAACTGGTTCGGAATGCTAAGAAGTCCACTAAACTTTCCCAACGTTTCATGAACTATGAATAAGCATAGTAAGCATAGTTTACGAAATTTTGGGGAATTTTGGTTGATTTCTTAGCTTTCAAACCCAGTTTGAAAATAACTTTTTTTGAAAACAAGTGCTAAAATTGGGATACAGATATGATTCTAAACAATATTTTAGCCTTAAATATGTTTTGTTGCGGAACCTTGCGGGACCTTCCACGACAGCGCGCACACAAGAGGTCCTCTCTTACGCTGGCATGTTGATCATCATGTTGTGCATCTTGTTCGTTATTGTAATCAGGGCTAAAGTGCAAAAAATGTACTGAAAACTTCACAAAAATAAGCTTTAAACACGTGTTTGAACGCGATTTAAATACTGACCCGTACAGAGTAGATGTAACTAGCTAATAATCAACTGTATATCCCAGCATGATCTAAGCAATGGGCATATCTTCAAACTTAGGTACTATACAGTCCATACGTAAATCAGCTCTATCTTGACTTAGCTTGGACAATTTGCCATTTGCATGTAGAGCCTTTGAAAGGTTTCCCCGTCCCGCTTACAAATACGCAGGTTGGCCGACTAAGTGGCTCTAGATATTTATGAAAGTAATACCGAAGTAATTTGTTCGATTTCGTGTGCACTGATTTCTTAAAATACTTTTCTTGGGAATATTTTGTGTCTGATGCGAATCTCTTTCTCTCTTTTTCTTTCTGTGCCTCTCTCTCTTCTTCTGGACTGTTGCCTTTGCAATAGGGCTACCATATATGCTGGAACGAGCAGGCCTAGATGTGCAGCAAGGTAAAATCACTCACGTTTCTCTGCCTCTCACGTTTTTTACTGTACGAGACATACATAGATGTATATACATATTTATACATAT
>QKMV01003211.1:0-11811 GCA_003287335.1 Lednia tumana
TTTAGTCCACCGCAATGTTGCTTAACTTCGGTGATCTCACGAGAACCGGTGTATCCAACATGCCAAACCGTTCGGTCTATAAGCTTGCCACACTAGGAAAAGTGGTTCCAACTTAAAAAAAAACTTACTGAATTCGAACAAGTATGTATTCAATTAATGGCGATACTTATTGCGTTTTACAACGATATTTCTCGTATTTTTTCCGATCAATTATTCAAATACTTGTATTTAACACGTACCAATCAGCTTGGAAATAAAAAAAACAGCACAGATTTGGAACCAAATAGTTATAGCATATTTTCAGCAGTGCATTTTTGCTATATATCAAGCTTCAAATATGTTCTTTTAGGCCTTGGAATCCTTATGATAACAAGACTATAGGTGTTTTCAAGTATCTAAAAACGACCGTTAAACTTGGCCATTCTCTATCGCTGAGAGAGCGAGCGTTAGCAAGCGAAATGTCTCTTATCTCCATTCAACTCTTAATTGGCACCTTGGCACTAATTGGTATTTGGTTTGTTTTTTGTTGGCGCTGCACAGGCCAGATGGGTGGACCGTTCACGATACAATTTTTATTTACACCAATATAGATATGTTGGTAGGTATATCGTGAAATTAAATCGATCGATTAGTTTCGACAAAAAAATTATATCTTTAAAATATACCAACATATTAGGGTTCAACAATGTTGTTCTGTAACAGGAATTTTGACGATGAGTACATGGGTAACAAAGCTTAAGTAATTTTGTAATCTAAAATAAAAATTAGTTGCCTCCTTCTCCTAGTAGCTCGCTCTTTCCACGCAAGTTTCCCAGTGTAGGTACATACCGTGTTGTCCTGTATTCACCCCGCATATAATAGGAATGATGTCGTTTCGGTTTTGACCACTGATGATCAGCTGATCTTCAATGCACGTCCCATTCGTAGGCCCTTTCAGCTGTTAAAGTATATAACCAGAGTCAATATCCAACACATCCGATTTCATTTCATATACTACCTCAATACCTGGGCGAAATCAGCATCAGAGATCGAAATCGTCATATTTTTTTGGAATGGAATCGTGATTTCGAGATTTAGGATATTCGGGATTTCGGAATCGGGATTTAATTTTTTTGTCCGACAGAAATTTCAATCGAAAATTTGTAATTTTTTGGTCGGAGGGAATCGGAATTGGAAACTGGACACTTTTTTGACAGCCGAAATCGGAATCGTAGTTCTAATTTTTCAGCTATGAATTAAAAAAACCGAATAGAAAATCGGAACCGGAATTTAAATCAAAATTTGAATCAAATGTTTACTTTGTGTTTTCGAAACAGGCTATTTAATTATTGGGATTGGAATCGGAATCGAAAATTTATTGTGTAGTTGGTTTCGGTCCCTGATCAGAATTAAAAAAAGAGAAGGGAGCATTTAGAATTTTTTCCATTCCAAGAAGTTTCCTCCGGAGCCCGGTGAGAACATCTTCATCGTCTTGAATGCATTTACCATCCACCTCTAGCTAGAGGCCCTCTAGATCTACAACGGCAAAGCTAGTGGAGACCTTTTGGCTAAGACACTGTTCTTCTACACTTGTTATGATTTGTTTCTATTTCTAAAGCATTTTCTCACCGCAAACATGGTGAAGTCGAGCCGAATTTGAGTCACCCCTTTATTGGCTCGGTCCAGAAGCAAGGTGCATTCTTTTGGAAAGTTGGCAGATGGTGGACTAACGAAAAACGATGAATTTTGACTTGTGCGATCGCCACAAGTGTTGTGGGCTGCAAAAATAAAAGGGTATCATTAGGGTTACGCAGAAGACAAAGCGTATGACGCACGGCACATGACGCACGTGTGTGAACTACTAATTACATGTCCACCGTTAGAGCACAATGCTCTGGACATGGCGTTCCGTACAACAGCTGGAACTTGGTAAATAGACCTATACTTTATTATAACTATACTATACTGTATTACTATATTACTAATACAATACTTTATTATATATATTTTCGAGATGACCACACGAGCGTCATAGTTGCAGCAGTCAGCCAGCCAATCTGGAGGGGTCGATCTAGGAAGGAAAGTTGGTAAGGAGGTGGCCGTGCCCTGTGGCTGATGATCTATCTTGGAGTGTGATTTTTTTCCCTGTGTGTAATATGGTTGCATTTAAAAGCACGGGGAACCACAGCCAGGATAGGCGAACACCAGGATTGTAGCCTGGGACCAGCCTGGATGCCTAGTCTCGAAATATTCTCGTGGGGGAATGCTCGTTTCCCACTTGATTTAACACGGAATACGAGAATTCTTGACAACGAGAATTTTTCGAGGAAAGAAAGCCTGGACCGAAGAGCCGATTTGGTTGATTTAATGGTGTGAGGTAGGTGCAGCTTGTTTGACTTACTGAAGCAGCAGACGCCGTAACCCTGTGCGCAAGGGCCCCCGGAGAGGCCCCCCAAACTGCGACACTCCAAATGGTGGTAACAGGTGCCATCCACGCCGTCACTAGTTAAGCAAGGCTCGTTGGCGAATTTGATCACCGTGAAAAGGTTCAGAACTGGAAAGAAAGCTCGTCACATGTGTGAACTTGGTCGTATGATTCCTACGTAATATGCAGGAATATACGGTGTAACTACACATTTAAGTGATTTCAATATATTTTCTATACATGTTGTGGTTTTCTTACGTTTTGCCAATTTCTGTTTGACAGCATTTTGAATTAGATTGGCCCCTGCCTCTGCTGGTCTCGGTGGATATTTGTGTAAATAGCTGTCTGAGAATTGTAGGATCTCCAGATTATTTGGTCTTCTTCTTTTGAGTCGCTTAAATTTCCATAGCGTTCCGTTAATAAATTTAAACCCAAACGATTCGCTGTTTTCGAGATCTGTTTCTGGCCTCAAGTCAATTGTGTCGTTCTGCTCACTCAGCGTCGTCACATTCTCTTGCGGCAAACTCACGTCGTCCACGTGATAATTCATTCCTATTTCCTGATCCGAAAAATCCGGGGGAAGATTTCCCTCGCTTTTCTCTGTATCGTCATCGTCGTCTGCACCCAACTCGTTCTCCCCTTTCTTTGTGAACTTTATCACATTAAATCTATTCGTGTTATTCTTTCGAAAGAAATTCTGGTTGACGTTAAGCCATTTGATTGGTTTCTTGTCCAAATTCGGTTCGTCTCTTGTCTCGTCAGGCTCATAGAAAAGCCGATTATTTTCATTAATTTTCAAGTCATTTTCCTTCTCCGATTCATCATTCCTTTCTTTGTAAAACTTCTTTATTTCGTTAAAATCGACATACTTGTACTTTTCACCACTAGTCTTGTAGATATCGAAGCCCTTGTGCCTCTCGGGGCCATATTTTAGATCTGTAAACTGTCCCATTCCCATTCTATGTACTCGCCTCGTATCATTAACTGGGAGGCCATCGACTGATCCATCGTCACTCATACTCTTTTGGTTTCTAATAGGGGCCCAATGGACATTCAACGCCTGGGTTTGCACAAAATTTAACAATAAAAATGCAGCGAAAATGATTGCCATTGCACTTAAATGGGATTAAGCACAGTTAGACTCATAATTTTCAAGAGATCCATTGTACAGATTTGTTTGAGAGGATTTGAATAAACATGTTTGCAAAAATAAACCCCTTGGTCAGCAAACGAACTTGTGCAACACAACTACGGTCAGACTGTCAATCGCACGGAACCACAAGAAAATCAATCACTAAATGCAGTTGATATTGTGCACCACTCACTCGATTCACCACTAAAATCACCAGGTACTGTGAACTTCGGTCGATATAAATTATTTTCGCTTCAAATCGGTTGACACCGCACTGCGAACGCAAATATTTGCTTCTAGTTTCAGCTCCGAGTGCACTAAATAGCCGGATGAACACAATGTTCCGTCTTGATCTCGTGCTTTATTGCCAACTGCACTGCAATTGCTTCGTTTGTGTCTCTTGAGTCTTCTAGTCGTTTATGATTAGCCTGCGAAACGCATGGGATATTCTTGTGCTCCAGTTCCTCACTACTCACTAGCTGGCTCATATTATGTTTACTACTTGAATAAAGCAAAACCAAAGTCAATTTCCGTGAAGCAATTGCAGCTTTTGTATAAGAAAGTTGAATGTTTTGAATTACTACTATACTCGAACGAGGAAATGGTCATTTCGGTCATATTCTGTACGACATTTCGACATCACTTGCTTCAATATTTTTCTATTAAATGACGCAAAAGTAGGAAATCGGTTAATAATGCGTTCGATGTCGGTCTCGCATGGAAGATATCGCGATTAAAAGGAAATCTATGCGTCGATCAACGACGGTGCTACTAGAAATGACTCTTCGGATGGCTCAAGACGGATTATTGTTATCATTGTATTATCTAGATATATCTCGATAGGTATCCAAAATTCACACGTATGACTTTTCGTTGTTGTAGCATCTATGCTATTTTATCCGAGGCCAACACTAAATCAATTTTATAGGTGCACGTCTTTCTGTTTTTATTAAGCTATTTTTAAAAAATTTCGAGAAATTCACGTTCGTGAAATTTAGCTGTGTGAATCATTTGCAAGTCATGAAAGTTTTTGGAAAATTTTTAGATATTTCATTAAACTATTTTTCAAAATATTGCAAATGAAACATTTCGAACTTCGAACCCTACCGATAGACGATAGCAGGGTGGAAGATTGGGATTTTTGTCTCAAACCCCACTCATTTTGGTATTTATCGTATTTATCTGTACGACCTTATAAAAATAAAGAATGTATCTATTATTTATTTAATTACCCAAAAAAAAACCAGGAAAACGCTTTGTGTCGATTTTGGCGATTAGAGGAATAAATAACGGTTCGTTGGGTAAGTTCTTGTTGATGATGTAAATAATTCAACTCTCGTTAATATTTGATCGAGTCTCATCGTTTACTATCGAAAGGCAATAAAATACCTTATGCATATTTTAGGGGCGCAAAGCCAGGGTTAGGGTCCAGTGAGATAAATAAGTAAAACGGTCGCTATTCGGCCATAGTAAGGGCCATGACCTCATACAAGCCTACTCCGAGTTTTTAGATAATAAGAAGATTAAATAGGAGATAGATAGTAAAAGCGCCTATATATCATATAAAGGGCACCTGACAGCTGCATTCCCCCCCCCCCCCCCCAACAAACACAGAGGCTGCAAAGTCTCTAAAAGTAAATTTTCATGGATTCTTTAATCCACCATGGTAGTCTAAAATGACCTTTGTGGAAATTCTATGAATTTGCAGTTAGAAACATCGACCCGATTGAAAGTTTATTATAATTACTACAGCTAAACTGTAAAAGGCAGAGACATTGAACTAGGAGAACTTTTGGATAATTCAACTGGCTTTCTGGCAGAAATTGTTTGAAAATTATATTTATTTAATTTTTTTAACTAACACGACATTTTCAGTCGGTAGTCACTGAATGTTGCTAAAGTAAATTGATTATCCCAAACCCAATTTTGAAAATAGCGAAGGAAAGATGAACGAACATGTTATCAACCCCCAATATTATTTTGAACCAAAATTGTTCCTATGTGCTCAGACAAAAATGTCCATGTGTGATTTCTTTCCACATGAGAGATTTCGACTACGCACCTCAGCTGAAAATTTAATGTTTGACCATTTCTCCTCCGGCTTGGATGGCAGCAAACCTTTTTTTGTTGTGCCTGTAAATTCCTAAGTGATGACTTTTTTGAATTGACATTTTTTAGTTCATTGGGTTACAGCCCCTGAAATGACGTCATATTTTAAGCCTTTTTTACGGTACTTTTTTTACGGTCCCACTCTCAACCCGTATTCTAAATTACTAAGAAGTAAGAAGGTATGGTGGATCTTCACTTTAATTCTTATTATATTGGGACTAGTTTGCACATTTGCGCCAATCGCTTACTTATTGTGAAATACACGAGTTATTTTTCAAAACTTGTTCGATTCGATGAATGCACGTTAGCGGATGGAACTAGCATAGTATCATTATAGCAATGCTATCATTGCATAATAATTGCAGTGTTTTCATTGCAAGTAAAACAGAGTGCGTTGCTTGGTTGAACAAAGTGTTGGCTCTTATCACCGCTCTACTGATTTCACACCTTGACCTCCGACAAAGATAGACTTGTTGCCAGCACAGAAAAACATTCCACTTCATGCTCGTTAAATACATTGCTTGAGAACAAATGAGAAATGGGTTGGGTCTAATTTTTTGAAATGCTTACAAAGCGTCTAACTGGCTCGTACGTCAGCGACTTTTTTTTTCCGCGAATTTCATCAAATTCGCTATGCAATATTAACTTCGTTTTCTGGAAGTCTTAAAATGATAATTCGACCATTGAGTTGTAGCAATTACTTGTAATGATCTTTAATCAAATATAAATTAGTTGAGCTTGAACCAAGCTCTAATTATAAGTAATTTCAAGGTTTTTAAAGACGTAACTGTCAAGTATGTTACTTTTGGTCCAATACGGCTAATAATTTTACGGTTAGCTGAAATAATTATATTTGAGATGACTAGAAAATTACTGCATGCATCATATAAATGCGAAATTACATTTACTTTGGAAAAAAATACATTTACCATGCTTTTGTTCCATCCTCTTCCCTTGATACTACCCAAAGCGTTTAAAAATTTGAACTTTCCCGCGTTTTTCTTTTTTCGTGTGGGCACAAAATAAACTAGAATATTGATTGTTGTCATGTCGACCTTCGAGACGTGAGGATGGTAGGCGTAGCTTGACAGGTTATAACAATTAAGTATTTCTGCAACATTGTTATGCTTAGAATTTGGAAGTTTTTACTCATAAGAAAATGATCAGATATTCGCATGGCTTTAATCCTGAGTGTTAAATATCGACAAAAGTGAACAAAAAAGCTGCAATGCCATTTTATGAATCGAATTACATAAAGGTAGCTACAATCAGTCTAGTAGCATGGTAGAAGATAGCTACCTACCAGCACAGAGTGGAGCTATATATTCTACCAGCTACTTTATAAAATAAACTTTAAAGTGTTAAACTACCCTAATTGAAATGACTTCTTAGCATTTAGTACTTTGGTAATTTTACTTATAGCTTAAAACTTATTCTCATTCTTTACAGACATCGTTGTAGACAAATTGACAGTTCTCTTGACCCGATAGGAATCCTGCGGTAGTCATGGGTTCAGAGCAAAGTCAGCCGAGCACCTTGCCGACAAACAGGGCAAGGCCAGCGGCAGCTCTTCAACGGGGCAAGTCTGTTCCTGAAAGAGGTAATGGTTTACCGGACGTACCATCTGATGTTCGACCCGGTAGTATTTCACCAGGGCCTAGCATTTGCTCGGACTCTGATCTGCCATACATCAGCTATACAGTCAATAGACCAATTGGTGGTGAGTGAAGTTACAAATATAACTATTAGTGATTCTACATTTTGGGAATCCTGCATATTTAAGTTCACCATTCAGCTGTTGATGCATCCACGCATGAAACGCTGCATGCTACGCAGTTAAACGTAAGGTAGCAAAAGTAAATTCACTGAAGGCCCATGATTAGTGAGTTATCATCTTTAGTCGCTATGAGAGGCCTACATAGAATAATTTGCGGCATGCAGAAATTTTATATTTTGTGGGGAGATTCTGTTTTATTTTTTAGCAATAATGTGAAAATTGAGGGTAATTCTGAGTTATTCCGGAGCATTTTGTTTTTAGATTTCTGAAAATATGATGTCTGGTTTTTGATAGATCCTAGTGTCCCAGGTTCAAGTCAACTAGCTCATACGACACCCGTATCGCGGTGTAACTTTTCCCACATTTTCCGATTTCATACTGTCATTCTCGATCACTCCCCTCAGGCTCGATCTTAGTCCCATAAGGCTACGTGTTATCTGACTTCACAATGGCCGCGATTGAGCTTGCATAGAAGATGCTTTTAAGCAATTTTTAATCGTAAATTAAAACCAAAAGTACACGTACGAATATTGGTCCAGTGAGTGTCACCGACGTGAAATCACATGAGGAATCTAGAACCAGCAAAAAAATCACCTCCGACATGTATTAAGGGTGTGGCGGACTAACTCAAAAACACCCAAGAATAAATAATTTTTCTTTAAAATAATTTTGTTGATAAACATCTGTTGTCTCCAGATTCACCAAAGCTCTCTCAAAAACAAGCTAGCCATTTGGCTAGAGGAAAGTCCTTAGAGCCGGCACCTGGCACGAGTCAATCAAAACGTATTCTTAAGAAGTCGGCAGGCAAAGCTCCTGCGCACAACATTGTTGTCGTCAAGCCTGCCTTGGTTGAGCAGCCTTCAGACCGAGATAGTGATTTAGTCAAGTTACAAGTAAGATTCCGTGGCAATAATTTTTCACAGCTGATCTATTTAATGTACATATTGTTACAAGTGTGCCAGAAAGATCTACTAAACTTATTTATTTTTTAGATGGTGCCAATGTTTCTTCCCATCATGCGTGGAACTCTCAACTTACCGGCAGTAAGGGATCCGGAAGTTTTAGAGAGACTTGATCCTGGAGGCTTACTGGACCTGTGCTCCAGGTATCAACGGCATTTAAAGCTTAGTAGTGACACTGTGGCTGCAGAACAGAACCAGATCACAGCCCGCGTGAAAGAGGTATATTTCATTTTATATATACCTATTATATATATTAGCCTTTCCGCCTGCCCAATAAGCGACACCCCATTTCCCCTTCGCCACAAAATTTCGACTTTGACACAAAATTAGGCTGTGCTGTTCTGGTTTTTGTAGGTGTTGAAGTTGGGTTTATTCTCTAAATTTGTGATTATGGCTTGACATGCAGCCACTCAATGAACTTTGCCTCAAAAATAGGGACTTCGTCTCGAAATTTGGGCTTCACCATTTTTTGGGTTGGGATTTTCGTTAAACTTGGGCTTTACTCTGGTGTGGGCGTCACTCTAATGAACAGCGTACAGTGATCTTCTTTGGTACCTAGTACCTACCTAAAGTCGTGTACAGCCAGAGATGGCAGTACGCTACCTGGATTTCTCCTCCAACTTTTTTCCCACCATGCGACTGCCGTGGCCTGAAGGTCCAATGCGAGTGTGCTGAAGAATGGAGGGTGTGAGATTTAAAAGCCGATTTCCTGACCGCATAATAACCCTCCCTTTCAGGTAGGTTGGAATTTGAAACTAAAATGTCCGTGTGATGTGGTCTATCACAATTTTAACAAATCGCTTGCATGCGCCTAACTGTTGTATGAAACACAGTTTGAATCGTCTCTCTACGACAATAAATGAATATGCTACAATGATTTTAGTGTTTTGCTTGCCACTTGGTCAAGATGTCAATTCAGATCCACGTATGAACCAGGAAACATTTTGATGATCGACAAGGATTACAAAAGTACCCTGCTTAGCTCAGTGGTAGAGCAATTGCCATGTAAGCCAGAGGTCCGGGGTCCGAGTCCTCAAGCAGGCAGGTATTTTTGAAGTGATGTTAATATGCTTCATATTTTGACTATCAGTGAAAATATGTCCTTTCATTATTGCAGATGATCATATCAAGCATACAATTTTTAATCTTTATGTTCCGAGTTCTATGATAATAGCAAGGTGCTATAGCAATAAGCATGATAGCATATAGCATGATAATAGCAAGGTGCTTGCTGTGGCTGCTACAGAATTATGTCCGCTTTTGATGATAAGAATGGTACAATTAAAACAATAAAATCATCGTAGCGTATTCCTTTATTGCCGTCGAAAGATGATTTAAACTCTGTGTTTCATATAAAAGTTGTACGCACACAAGTGATTTGATAAAAATTGTAATCGATCACTTGCATTTTAGTTGCAAATTCCTCGTGCGTGTTCGACAGTCGGGGAAACTTCGTCGCCGCTGGCGACGAATTGACCCGACTAGGATTGGGATGTCATCATTATTTGTTCCCGGCCAAAGGTATTTGTTTTCTGTCTGGTGATTTAACTTTTCGTCGTGATGGCTATGCGCCTGGTTTGTGTGCTTCCGTCCGATTGGTTACGGACGAGGCTGTTGGGGTGCTCAGCGAGCTGGCCGTGGAATTTCTCGTTTAGACGAGCGATGAATACGTCAATCATCTCGACATCTAAGTCTTCTCTGAAAGGATCTGAAAGGAAGGGTTTGTGCGGTTAGGAAATCGGGACTTAAATCTCACACCCTCCATTGTTTAGCACACTCCCATTGGACCTTCACGAGCCACGACGGCTGCTTGGTGGGGGGAAAATTTGGCAGAGAAATCCAGATAGTTTACTGCCATCTCTGACTGAACACGACTAGCTTACTTACTTTATATTTTATTTTGAGTAAAAAACGTTTTTTAAATTGTACTGTTGGAATTTAATTGGCAATGCAGACATTTATCAGAAAGAAAAGTCAAGCAAAACGGAAATCCCTGAAAATTTTGAATTTCCCGCTTACTCCTTGAATCTCGACCTTAAAAACTTTTCTTAACTCTGCGTCAATGTGGCTGAACGTTCATCTTCCGCCATAGATTTCTAGAAAAGCTACTGCCTTCGGCTTGATTTTAGAAAGAATTTTCACATTACATTATGGATAAAATCACTCTATTTAACCGGAACAAAAATTTGAAACCAACTTGCAATTGCCTGAAAATGGATGTGCTCACATCCGAAATGTTGTGCAAAACAAAAAAACAGGAAACTGTGAATTGTGTAATTTTAAATTTGAGTTGATGTTAATTTCAAAACCCCTGGTAAATTTTCTAACGTGTGACCTGCAAAATTGAAACCCCTTAGAAATGTTCTCTAATTTGGGTTGAACTTTGTGTACTATGCTCATAAATGATTCATTATAGACAGGCACATTCTTGATAGGATGGATATCAAAAGTTGTCCAGTAAGATAATGAAAACAGTGTACAGAATTACAGTGATTAGGTTTAATCATTCTCATTTTAAATCAATAATAAGTTATTTTGCACAGATGGACGTGGACATCGCTCGCATAATGGCTGCTATGACGGATCGACAGAAGCGCTATGCCAAATACGCTGAGAAACTAGGCAAAGTACATGAACTATCCCACCAACTAAATCGATGCCATACTTTGCTCAACCAAACTATTGAGAGCATGGAGACTCTCAACAACCAGCTTCCACTACAAGACAGAATGGAACCTCTGGTGTGGACCACTGGCTGACAAGACTGAATAGTGAAAATTGCTGCAAAGGGCACACGCTGCCCTTTTAATCAACATTTGCGGATTAATATTGATTTGTATGCTAAATTATAATTATCTCTGCATTCAACTTGAAACGTCATTTTCATTAGCAATGAGAATGATGTGTATTTATTAAAGTGAGACTCAAGCTAAGGGATTAATCTGTTGGGTAATTTGTTCAGAGTTTATTTGAAAATGTTTAATTAGTTCAAGCCTGATGGAATGAAATTGATAATTTGTGAACAGAATAGTGTTTAGAATAGCCGTACCATTTTGTCCTGAAATAAATATCACGCTTAAAGCATTATGAAGGGAAGGAGTATTAGGTCATAAAAAGTATTGGGTGTTAAAATCTAGACAAGCGGTTGCCTTCATTTATATTAATTTTATTTATTTGTTAAGCGCATCAAATAAATGAGTTACGAGTTAAAAGAGCATTTGATTTACTTTAGTGTCACTTTCAGCATATAGTCGTGGGGGTTAATGGTTCAAGCCCTGTGACATTAAGAGTGCTTAGCATAGAAGGTTTTTAATACTGTAATCAACCTTAAACTTTTAACTGAAACCTTCAACCTTAAACCTTAACCTTAAATTCGACGGTGGAGTTCCTTACGGAATTAGTTTGAACTACTTGCAATAATTGGCAT
>QKMV01003212.1:0-11808 GCA_003287335.1 Lednia tumana
GGGGGACAATGCTTTTCTTATGGCGTTAAAAATCCCCCAATGTTGATCGCCTCTGGAACGCTAGTCGTCCATTGAAACATCAGCATTATATGGAAACGAAGTTTTTAGATTTCTCAATCAAATTTGGTTCCAACCCATTTGCTTCTCCCATTAATCCAGTAAAGACCTGTGGAACCAATATCTACCTTCTCACTCTAACTTTTACGACTCCCTAAACGTAGCTTGCACGAGGATCACTGCCAACTTGATACAATGCAGAAATGCAGCCATATTTGTGGTTAAGCTGCCAAACAAAATTAAAGAACAGACCACATTCAAAAAGTCATTCCAGAGCCGATTACAATCGTGTGTGTAATGCTTTTCTGATGAGGTTATTACAGTTTTAAAAGTCCTTATTGCCTCTAGATTTAGCCTTTTTGAATGTTGTCTATTACGAAGAAATATAGTGATAAAATTTCCAAATACTGTAATTCTCTTTGTTGTTAAATCAAAATATTACTTATAATTGAGCAAGAACTTTGCAAGAGGTAGTTTCAGAGCTTCTTTTGACGTATTGATCCTAAGAGGGCGGTATGTTATGCATGTATCATTTGGCGGTGGTCCTCGTGAAAGCTCCCTTTACTGGTGTGAGCGTTTCAGGGCAAACAAATGGCGTTTTCCGATAGTATGCACCAGTGCGCAGTTGGTTGCACTGTCTGTGAGAGAGACAGCGAAGAATTAACATGTTAAAACAATCGCTTTTTCTCTCACACAGTGCACTCAGTGCTCACCGGTGTACGCTCAGCTAAAACATCATTATTGTTATGGTATTTCTTCGATTCTCCATTTGTTTGAAACTCCAATCTAGAGTGAGCAGGAAACCCAGGCAGAAAAGGTAGGTTAGGGTCCGTATTCTCACAGCGGTAATTGTTCGATTTGTTACAACCTCTTGGCTGCAAGATATAAGAAATGAATTTCAATATAATTCCATTCCAAAAAAGAGTTGAATTGAGACGCAGCACTCGCTTTGCTCGTTCCCCCATTATAGCGTTCGGTTTCAGTTCGAATTCGAGTCTACGCTCGCAGCGTTTTTTCTGTTCGTTTCAATTTTCAATCAGAATATCTTCTTTCTATTTGAACACGGTCGACCGTTGTGCATAATGCAGATTTGTAAATCAAGCTTAATTTCCTCGGGGAAATGGCGTGATAAAGCATCGTTTATCAGAATGCGCTGCTATCACGCTGGCTCTAATGAAAATAGCCGGAAGTAAGTTTTCCGGAAGAAGCTACTGGCGCGTCAGCAGCGGAAAAACTCACAAGGATATTATGGAATTAGCATAGAAATTGCCAGAGGGCCGTGGAGTTTTCCGTTGTGCGGAAAACGAGTTCGGCTGATGGAGAATTCCAGGCCAGAGCATTAGACGGAAAACTCGGGAAAATTCTGCTGCGTAGTCGTTGGAATTTGTAAGCACTCGAGTAGATTTGCATGTGGGATTGGTGACGTTATTATTGATGGAAATCTACACGAGTGCAACGCTCTGTAATCTGAATGCTGACTATTATTTTAACTAGAGCTTTGTCAAACGCTTCATAAGGATGCGGCCTCGACGAGCGTAATCTTTCTTGCGTAACTTCTGGTTGCAAAAACAATGAAATATGTAATAATAATCTACTATGAAAGTTATGTTTAATCCAATGCCCAATTTTGGCGCATAATTATGAAAAAGTACTCTCAAATTATGAAAAATCACAGAAACTCGATTGACAAGTTGTCTTAACCGATTGCGTAAAAGAAAATGTGAATTCTAAATTGATTTCGAATAAAGATACCCTGTCAGTGTCATTCCAATCGAATAATCCAATTGGTGTTCAAACAGCTAACACAACCTAATCAATTCCGAAGAAATTAGAAAAATTATGCAAAAACTTTAATTTCAAAGAAAAACTTTCACGGATTGCGCTGAAAATTGCAGGGGTCAAAGTTGAAAGGTTTCAAGCCCATCCTGTGAATGTAATCAATATCAGACCATCCGTTCGAGCTGTAGAGATCGAGGTTAAAAAAACACACAAACACACACACAGACAAGAAAAAACAAACAGGCAAACAAACAAAATTGTAAGTTGATACAGCATCGGGCGTGAATTCCACAAGACCGGGGTTTGAGTCCCCGACTAGCACACATAACATAATATGCTCTCTATATCACACGTATTTGTCTCTAGGTCGCTTCGAATTGAAATCTTCGCTTCGCTCATCTAATAACTTGGCCAGAAATAGATCAAATTCTGATGAGAAAAGGCGAATATAGTTCCTTTGATGCCAAACCAATCTACATAATTTTCATGGCACGCCTTTTAATCTGACTTTCATTATGAATATTAGAAATGTTTGCTCTTAAAATCCTCTGTGTGCATTATTTATCATTTCGCTGAATACTTTAACAACATACTTTAACTTTAAACAACTAAATCTTGTTCAAAAGGTAAACTTTGTTCGGAAAATCTTGTTGTTATTGATTCCAAGATCGTACCCCGAGAATAGAGAAAGTAATTAGAAAACAACACACATATTGTGCTGAAACACTACACGGAAATCCATAAATTAAAGTTTCTTTGTGCACGCTGCAGAACTAACTGCATTTATAACATAATTTGAATCGTAAATTATGCAGAGGTAAGGTTAAAGTTTAAACTAACGCGGGCGAATTTGAGCTTGGAAAATGTTCGTACATTGCACCTCGAGTCCCAGACCAAATTTCATTTTACTTTATGATAAAAAAAATACGGTTTGGCGTGTTATATACACTTGTTTTCATGAGATTAGCAAGTTCAGCAACATTGCGCTGGGTCATGGGTGAACGAACGGTTTGGCGTGTTGAATGCACCGATTATCGTGAGATCACCGAAGCTAAGCAACATTGTGCTGGGCTAGGTGACCGAACGGTTTGGCATGCTGGATATACCCGTTCTTGTGAAATCACCGAAGTTAAGCAATATTACGCTGGGTTACAGGTTGGATGGATGACCAAAATTCTTTTCGGAAGAAACGTTGGAGGATTTAAAGCTAGTACGTCAGCTTCACTCCCAATGAGAACAACTTCTTGACAGTACGGATTATTGGAGAAATGTTGTTGTTCATCCTTTGGAAGAGACGTTAAGCAAGTTAAGCGGTGGTCCTCTTGGTACTGTTCGACATGAGTAGGCTACGTGCCGGCACCGGATTTACCCTATTCCCAGTGAGGTTCATCATCACCCTCATGATTAATCGATAATTCAGCGATGCCATATGACCATTGCGTCAAGGCAAAGAGTCAAGGCAAAGAGGCAAAGAGAGGCAAAGAGGCAAAGAGGCATCGTGAAGCACCAAATACTCAATACAAAGAAGCACGATATCAAAATTTTTAAAAATTACCTGTAAGCGAAACGCAGAGCGTCCAGATGCCCCCGTGCATGGGCACCAAAAACACCTCTCCGTCCGGTCCCCCTCTCTTAGGGTCGTATCTGACCCTGGCCACCAG
The DNA here is from genome assembly GCA_003287335.1 of Lednia tumana. Classification (NCBI taxonomy): domain Eukaryota; kingdom Metazoa; phylum Arthropoda; class Insecta; order Plecoptera; family Nemouridae; genus Lednia; species Lednia tumana. Next base: position 3,498 of record QKMV01003212.1, read on the forward strand.
ACCATCGAGCAGCCAATCAAGTTGCTGCTTCTTTAGCGTAGTGTTGCGATGTGCCGTGTCGATTTGATTCAGCTTGTCCCGATCCCAAGAGATGTGTTCCCAGTGATCGGTCATGATGGCACCGCACAGCATCGCGGTTGCTATGCTGGTGAACAGGAGGGTGCCGAGAAGAAACCAGATGCTTGGCTGGATGCCACAAGTGGTGGGTTGACCGTTACTGTCCATTGTTCAAAATGCGTCGGCGAGTAGTTTGCACACTTATGCCATGTGATTTACGAAGGAAATTGTTTTCCTTTGCAAATGGCCTGGGCTGTCAAGAAGCTTGGACTTGTCAAGGCTTAATTTTCGCAGACTATTGGCCGTCAATATCCATTTGTCAAACGTTTCAAGGATTGATTTTCACAGTAAGGGATATGTGAAATTTGTTTTTTTTGGCTCTTGAATGGCGTGGGTTGTCAAGAAACTGAGACTTGTCAAGGTGTAATTTGCACGAACCGTTAGACGTCGGTACCAATTTGTCAAACGCTTCAAGAATTCAATTTCACAGTAAGTTCGAGGTTGAGTTTGTTTTTAGTTTCGAATAGCCTGGGCTGCCTCGAAGCTTACACTGGTAGAGATTAAAATTTTCACAGTTTTACTTAGTAAATTACTTTTCTTTTTTAATCGCTCTGATTACGAAAAAGAAGCCCGATGCCCGCTTGGATGCCGATATGTTGCGTTGGCCATTGGTGTCGATTTTTCGAAAGTTTCACGGCTTAATTCGGAGAGTTATGCGCAGAAATTTTTTATCTGCTTGAACGTCCTCGGTGAAATAGGGTGCCGAGAAGAAACCAGTTTCTGGGCTGGATGCCGTACTGGGTTTACCGGGACAGTCCATTGTTCAGGCTATGAAATAGTGATAACCATTCTCAATCACTTCGAGGCTATATTCGAGGTTATTTTGGACGTTTTACTCGGTTTGACTTTTGGCGTGGATGTCAAAGAGTTGATGGCGCTTCGTTGTCTTACAAATTTGACGGAGATTGCACACTGATTTTTGGGCGAATTTTTAAAATTTAGGATGGACGTTGTTTGAAGACTTGCGAAGATTCAGAAATTAAGTAAGTTTTTCGTAGTGACATTTCAATGTAGTCTAGTGTTACGTTCACAATTTGGTAATTCGTGATTTTTCAAAATTTTTTGCTACATATTATCATACGCTTGTACCATTAATAAGTGTACGAAAGTAATGTTTCGGTATGCTAAAGCAAGCAAAACCGCGTGACATATGTTTTTGGCAGCCGTGCTAGAAATAAAATATGCTTATCAGGCTTTTATTAATTAAAAAATACTGCTACGAGAATACCCGTTATACAGTAATAAAGTTACCAGCCAGAGTGTTCGAGTCATAACAGAGCGCAAGGATTCGCGTAACTTTCATAATTGAACTAGTTGTAAATAGTTTGACGCAAAACTCTTTTGGCAAATTGTCACCGAAGTTATTTCACGCTAGCAAAGTTTCATTAGTCTACGCAAGTCACGTTGGATGTTGTCCTTAATGAAAATGTTGTTATCACATTAAGATATTAATAAAATTATGTCTCAGACCCCACTGTGCAATAAAAACTTCAAAAATAAAACACAGTTAATTTTCCGTTATTTTTTCAAGTTTACGTAGAACCAAAAAAACAAAACACAAATAAAACTAAAGATGTTTTTAACAAAAGAAGCAACAGTTAAGCCTAACGAACCGGATTGAACCTCGCCATGCCGTCCAGACAGCCGGGTCTCCCGCTGTTTTTAACTACCAGACGACGCCTGCTCGGAAAATGCTACGCCTGGTCAGAAAATGCGTTGCCTGGTCGGAAAAAGCGACGTTCCGCGTCGGGACGTCCCGCTAGACTCACGCCGAGACGGCTTTGCCGACACAGTTTTCCGCCACCGCGCATGCGCTCTTGGGCAGCAGCTGACGGTATCGACTGCGATTGTGGCCCACATCGATAAATTCACGTGGCTTTTTCTCGGTCTAGGCAATCAGTAAAGGTTCGGTGACATTATCCGGCTATGTTTTCATTAACGTGTGATAAAAGGAAGACATTGTTCTCAACACCATCAGAAATTAGATTATGTTATGGGCTCTATAATCACTTTATTCATTAGCTTGCTCGTTGCGGTTTTTTTGAAAATTGTTTATAGATAGCCAAAGTGCCAATTATTTTAAGGGCGACTTAAATGTTATGAAAACATTCTCTACATTTCCAAGCTGTAGATAATTTTGTTCTGAAATATGAATGTGAATTTCGGAATGTGTGTAGTTTCGTAAATGATATTACGAATTATTGACTCTGGAATCGGAACTTCAACTCAAGCAGAGAATCTCAAATAGACCACGACTTTTGGCAGCATATTTTGTTTTTTACTTTGGCGTTTTTAACGATATATTTAACATTTTGAATAAATTTACAATTTTAATAACGTATTTGTTATAATAAGCAATGCAAACTTACTATCTATGAATAACGACTTCTCAAATATGTTTCTCCCAGCGAAAAGACCTTGCGAATATGATTGGATTAAATGGTTTCTCCGTTGCGGGGACTTCACAGTAAGTATAGTCATTCTGAATGAAGCAAATATAAAGTCAATTTTCTAGAAAACTAATCAGTCGTTATGTGCATCGAAAACACCTCGGGAATATAAAATAGGAAACATGCTAACCCACTTTCGTGTTTCCCCCGTACAGAAAAGAGACGATGGGTTTTTCTCACATTATTCCTCACCTCCGTACTACGACCTTCGCCATCTTGTGCTGGCTATATCATGCATCGGTTTTGTGAGTACACACATCGTTTGATTGATTACTCTTCTCACACCAACAATTAATTACTCAGTGCCAAGTAATTACCTACCTGTCGAGGCAGAATGTTGGTTTTCTTGCCGCTTCAAGCTGGCCACGCATCCATGCATTATTCAAAGCAGCGATGCTTTCTTACACCCTTCCAACTTAATTAACCATTCAGGTACAACACATTAATCATCATTTCTGGAATATTTAAAAATCTTTACATCAGCAACTTAGCCACCATAATTTGCCTGCTAATTTTGTCGTTTGAACGTTCGATTAATATGTTATTGATCTCAGAAAAACTGATTAACAAATCCAGTTTTAATACTAAAAAACCCACCAAAGTTTGAGAAGACATTCCCAGAGTCCATTTATTAGGATTCAAACCTTGTTTGAAAAATTGCGTTTTTTTTAATTACTGCCAAGATTCAAAGGTAGCAAAAAGTCGAAAAAATTAAGCTTTATTTATCTATTTGTAAGGTCACAGTGGCCCGTTGGTGGACAAGCATTCTTGCGATCCTAGGTTTAAGGTTCAATCCTGGTGACCAGCTATCCTATCTTGGGCATTTCGTAATTATCCACCGTTTCCCTTGCAAAAGCTAGAAAAGTTTGTCTACCACAAGGCTCTACCCTCTCATCGACAACTCGCTTTTCCACTCCTAGCCTTTTCCGAAAAGCTGAAGTGGCTTGGCAGCTCGAGTGGTTATCCAAAAACCAAACAAAAGTATCTTGACCACACACGAAGCAAAAAGCAGTACGAACGCTTCAAAGTTTGACTTGCACCAACCAGCTTCAAGCTGCATGGGATATGAAATAAAATGGGACCTTGGGAGACTTAAACTTTAGGCCATGCCCGCATACTAGTTACGATTCGTGTGTGAAGTGCACTTGTGTACCTTAATGCAAAGTAAGCACCAATTTACCACATTGAATTTGGTTATCAGGGATGGGATTTGGTTGATTTCGTTGGATACTAGGCCTTAGAGTTGCTAAAATCGACGTAAAGCATGTGGTTCTCAGCACTGAACTTTTTTCGAGAAAATTGTATATCAATACAGCAATAATGTGGTAAGGTGTGGTTTAGTATCGGTTCTAGATAGTTTATCTCTTTGGAATTCAAATGTTTGGTAGAGTTAGCAGATATGGGGTTAAAATTAAGGCATCTAAATGTACTTCTTTACGATTTACTGGTAAGGTATCTCTTTTTTTCCTCAAGTTGAGTCTGGAGGCAGCTAGAAAAACCAACCAAATATATTTACTTTAATTGCTACAATCAAACTCTTGGTGGCAGAGACACCAAACTTGGTTCATTGGAATTCAACTGGCTTTCTGACAAAATGAATTTGAAATGAAATTTCTTTTTAACTTTTGTTACACTCCGATTTATTTGGAAATAATCTGTTCTTTGAAAATTATGAATTTTATTTCATCAAAAATTAATGCGAATAACGACTTTTAATAAATGTTCTCAGAAAACCAGCGGACAATTACCCTGAAGAAGGTTTCAGTATAGTTACCGAAACGTTGGAAGTTTGTTTGTTAGACGTTCTCAGCAGTTAAACCCATTTACTAACCGTTGATTTGAAAACCTGCGGCGTGTTTTATGTTATGAATTAAGACAAGTGCAACTGGACTTCCAGTTTAACTGCATTAATTCAAAACAACTCAAAATCGGGTGGGATTTTCCAGCTGCCATTAGATTCAGCTTTATGTTGCAGCGTACTTCAGCCATTTTTAGTTCACAAGTACACACAAAGAACAGTCCATTCGAACTCAGCCTACACTTTATCTCAGGGAAATAAGAGTTGTTTTCTTGCCAAGACTTCTCCACCAAGTTCACTCCCACCACTTAGCTGCTGGTCTCGAGTCCTCGTGAAGTGCAAGTGATGATTACAATACACAGCAATTTGGAACCGCTAGTTGTCTGTCAGAAAAGGGGTTGGTTTCATAACAGACAATCAAGGATCCACCCTTTGCACCTCATGAGGTCTCAAGACCAGCAGCCACATGGTGGGGGAGAATTTGGCGGAGAGATCTAGAGGAGGAAGCACTCTTCTTGCCCTGAGACGTGATTGTTTTTATGTTGGTTTCGAAGGAAACCGCAACAAGTTTCCAACACTTTCAGATGGACGGGAGGGGTTGGGATTGGAAAGGAAGCAGGAAATGAGACAGTTGTGCCCTTTTTTGGCGGAGAAACTATCCCAGAATTTGCCTGCATTTGCCTGCTGCATTTTCTTGCTGTATTTTCCTGCTGCATTTTCCTGCTGTGCATTTGAGTTTGTGGTGCTGGTTGCGAATTGTGTGTACTTCTGTTCCCGAATAGGTGCTTAGCGTCTACGACACGATCCAGCTGCTGAAAGCTCCTGTCTTGACTAAGGAGATGAAGAGAGCGCGGAACCTGCGCACGTCCAAATATGGTACGATGTAAAACTAGGAAAACGCTTTGACGCACTTTGGCGTCGCGCTCAATGAGCTTGCGGTCACTTTCTTGATATAACAAACCGTACAACCGATAGACCTTTTTTTAATAACCACAGCAACCTTTATGTTACCTTTAGGGCCAGTTTTTCAGTGGTCCGTTAAAAATGAACGGTCCGTTATAAAGAGAATCAAGACACCTGATTGGATGTTGCCATGGTAATAACAAGTTAACGGACCGTCAGGTTCTTAACGGGTCACTGAAAAACCAGTCCTTAGTCAAAAATAGTGCAGAACGTTTTGTTCTGTAATTTCTATGGAAACAGCTTTCTTGTTAACACTTCCCCAAGTTTTTCCAACTCAATTTTTTCGATCTTCACACATTTTAAGAAAAATGTAGAAAAACTATTAGGCTCAAAAAATTTCCCATCTAACTTAATACAAAGCTAGCCCTCACAAAAAATATAAATTTTATGGGGCATTCTATATGGCCTGTGTGGAACCAACAAAAACAAAAACCAAAAACTTTTGTGCCTGAAACGTTTCGCTTCTATCGCTTGTGTCCAGCAAGCAAAAAACAAACAGTGTAAAATTTTCCACAACATTCGTTTGAAAAACATTGTGTTTCTGGTTCGAGCGATAAGCCTCTTAGGGGTTGAGTATGGCTTCGTTTTCCACACAGATATTGGGAATTAGCTTTCAACATCCAGCCAACGCTGCTAAGAGGGTGAAAGTGCTTTAGGTTTAAGAGATATACCTGTAGTGCAGTTCACGTAGACCCGAGTCCTCTAATTTCACAGTGCTTTGTCCACACACATTTATTAGAGCTAGACGAAATGACGCTTTATTTCTACTGTTGTTATTTTGTCGCTTGATTGAGTGGGTTTCATTTCATTTCTCTATTGCACCCTTAGACTGTCTAACAGAAATATTGCACGCGCCAAGGGAACTAGATAAGTGCAATTTAAAATGTAAAAAGAAAGACAAATTTGAAGCTGAGAAAATGAAATGAGGTCACTCGAAAATGATAACAGCGTAAAATAATTGAAAATACGTAAAAAAGTGGCGGGGTAGTCTGCTGAGGGACAGAAGAAAAAAATCTAAAAGTTATGAAAGTCACTTTTGCAGCTTGTGATAAACTGTGAATCTTTGTTGAAACAACGTGAAACCTGGCTCCTCCACCAGACAAAATACTAGAGTGCTTCCCCCTACAGCTCTTCGTAAACGAAGTCCCCTGCAGTCTGTCATTGATCTATCGCCTCATGGGCGTCAGGCTGACTCGACACACTGTTATTCGTGTAACAATTTTGTGTCAGCAAAATGACGGTGCCATCGCCGTCAAACGTTGGGTCGACAATTGTACTTTAAGGCCCTTTTTAAGGTCAACAAATAGCACAACAGAGAGCACTGCCGATGAAAATTTCACCATTTTGAGTCTATTTCAGAAATAAGTAAACAAATACATAGATAGAAGGAAAGAGAAACGGAAAAACCTGTCTCCGATCCGGGAACCGAATCCTTAAGGATCGGACGCACGTTTTTCTCGTTTCGCTTCCCTTCCATCTGAGTCTGACACTTCCTAGTAGTCCTGAACTAGAAGGCCTCACTTCTCAAATACATAAATGAGTCCAGCTTGTTAGCCACTTACGTAATTTACTGGCTCGGGAGCAGGTTATCATAAGTTATCATAGTTTATCTTAGGTTAATATAGGTTATCAAATCGCGATGGTCATATGAACCTTGTAGGAGAATTTTGCAAGAAGATTTCCACCAAAATAGGGGCCAGGACGATTATGAATGCACTATAAACATGTATTCATGAAATACGGCACCTCCACTAGAACACATGCTATGTGTTATACGGTTTCATTGCTTTTTCGTGCTTAAATGATTAGTTGCTTTGAGTTTCAAGTTGAGATTCGTCTTTTTTGTTGTTTTCTGGAATGAAAGTTTGAATTTAAAATTATCAGTTGCAGAAATAATTCTGTGATCGATAGAACATTTCAAACGATTGTGATGGAAAATAACAAAAAAATGAACTAAACGAATTTCGTAGAACATTGGTTGCCATTTCACCCTCCTACAACCATGATTCGTCAGGAAATAAGAAACCGAGAGGAAAAATAAGATTTTTTTTCTGCTTTTCTTTTAAAATTGTAGCCCACATCAACAATTGACTGAAGGATGTCGACGTAGATTGCTCGCTAATTGAATTCTACTCGAAATCCTGCTTGAAATTCTGGTTGAACCGTCGACTTGTCTAGTGTGCTTCCGTGACGTTTCTGTTGAAGCTGAAAGCCAATTTCCCTGCAGTGTTCCCGGAGGCTGAACGAGACACGAAGCTGGTGTTCACCTTCATCTCCGTCGAGCATTACGCCTTCCTCTTCGCCGGCGTCGTCTGCAACAACTCGTACTTCCTGCTGCCCTGGCTAATCACTTCCGGTACCTACCTACCTCTGTCGACACTAATTGCCACCTCGAATCGGAGTGACCAACTGTGAAAAAGAACTGCAAACGAAGACAAACTCTAGCAAGCACAGAAACCTGGGAATCTTTTAGTAGACTACAAAGCATTCTTGCCCAGTTGTAAAACATTTTTCGATTTTTCAAAAAGCTATTTTCGATTTTCCGGGTTTCTTTAAATCCTACTCAATTCCAATTTAACTATGTTAGAGTCACCAAACTTGATGGACATTTGAACAGTCTTTCTGAAAAGATTTTTTTACAACTTTTACTATCATAGGCTTTGAATTAAATGCTGCTTAACCCTTTCATAGCCCATCACTAGGTTAAAAAAAAAAAAAAAATTTACTAGAAATCAAATAGTTTACGTTTCTAAGCAACAAAAGCAACTTTTTATAATTTTGGTGTTGCAACTTTTCTCAGAAATTAGGTAAGAATACGTATTCCCACCGCTCATTTGATGACGATGGTAAAAATAATCTTTTTTGAGATTTATGAAGTATTGGGAAATAATGAACACCTCCTTGATTTTTAAATTTTTCTATTTAGATATTTTTGCCCTTATTCCAATAGAAACAAAAAAAAAAGATTTTTCTTTTTCTTTTA
>QKMV01003213.1:0-11806 GCA_003287335.1 Lednia tumana
TATATATATATCTTTTACCGTTATATGAACGCCATCTTTTTGGCATGCAATTCGTGATATGGCTGCAACTTGCAACTTGCAATCATATGCTTTATTTTCTATGAAAGTGTAGGCTTTATTTGGTTTGGCACGCCGATGAGATGCTTTTCGCTGTCCGACTTGGCGTGAATGGAGATCGGAGTCCTCGTCGGGTTCGTGAGGTCGTGGGTGCTGGCAGTCAGTGGGCCAAAACATGTCAGCAGCACCAAAACCATGCTCATCGTACACACTAGCTACGTTTGTAACATTTGCATGGTGTCATATTAATATCACTTCGTTTACTGGAACCATGGAACACGTCGATGTCATAAACTTGGAACCAGAATACTACAAGGAAGAACGGGCGAATGCTGCAGGGGCATGTTATAGAATATAGACAGTCCCACAAGGCACCACACGATCGGCGGAAGGCAGTTGAATTCTCCCTGCTAAATGTCCGGTAAAATACGTCCCGGTATCCCCGTGTAGCTTCTCGCGCCGCACCCGGCGACGAGTGACCATGTCCAAGCACGGACAGGAAACGTGACAAGTTGGTAATTAACCTATATCCGAGAGAGGAAATGGGTTTCTTATTAGGCTGATACGCACTTTGCTCCCCGATGCAAATGTACAAGCGCTCCGGGAACAAAAAACTACCTACTTACCTATCCTATCCATAGCTATACATGAAGCGGAAGTAAACGCTTCACTTCTTCCGGATTCTATCACCGCATTAGCATGTAGTGGCGCGAACCAGCTGGCAATCGGAATTCCTTGCTAATTCCTGTTGATAGAAAACGGCGAATTATAATAATAGAATAACAAAATAATAGAGTGACCTATTATCAAATTAAAGTGAGTCCTTCATTGTTTGTAGCCCCGATATCCGAGACGGATAATATGTAGGCATTATCAGGGATCATCGTTTGGATACGGGTTTAAGCATTAAGTGGACGAGATACCATCGGTTTTTGTTTTTTGGTATAAAATTGATATAAATTTAAGGGAAAGGTGTTGGGAAATTGCCACGGGCACGGGCACGGGCAAGCTGGTCCGTTAGTTGCTACGTAGGCACAGTCTCGCCAGGGTATTTATGCAGCGGATGGGGTAAGTAAGTACCTACAGTCTAATTCCTTATCGACTTGGCTCTGCGAACAGTCGCTGTGTCACACAATGAATGCTGCACGTATGCGTCGCTTGGTGAAAGAAAAGAACACTCGACTATTTACGTTGCTTCAACTTTTCGTCGTCGTCGTTTGGGCCGGCAGATAGCAGCGATACGAGTTTTTCCTTTTTATCGAGATTCACGGTTGGCTTATTTGCGTGCGGCAGTGGTTCAAGACAAATTATTGCGAGCGTCAAGCGGCGGATTTCTGTGACTTGCTTGGCTCGTCAGTCAGTCGACACAGAACGGTCGGCTGAGAAAATACATGACAGTGTTTGATATGCCGATCTCTTGTCACACGCCGGTCTAATTGCAGTCGGTACAGATGGCTCATTAGAGTGCTGCGCTAATTAGACTGAGAGGGACGTCTCGGCGATCGGTCTCGATGCATTGGGTGGGCGGGGAGAGAAATGGGGATTAATAGAGCCGAAGTAACGACAATTTTCTACCACGTGAACGATAACCACGTTTCGAGTTGAATGATTGACTATTGAGGCCGGCCTGAAGGATTTTACAACACATTTTTTTAAAACTTTTTCTATGAATTTGAGTTGTAAGTTAAGTATAAAACTACAACCGATATTTACAGCATTGAACTCGTTATTTGATGATCTTGTATTATTAACCTTGTGACCTCTGCGATCGAGGCAGATCTCAGATGATTGAATAACGGAGAAAAAGCTGCATTCGTGATCCCAATCACAAGAAACAGTTTTCTTTCGTTTAGCATGAGCCCTTCCACTTGTTGGGTATAAAACGTTCTTGGCAATCGATAATGATACGTTCAAACTTGAAACTGCGATGCTGAGATAAGTAGTACTACATGTGGGCTCTTATTCGAGCAACAGTCCGCACACAGCGTCGAGTTTAGTACGGTGCGTGGCGTGGCGTGGCGGTGCATGCTCGCTGCATACTTCCATCTTCCACGCGTCACCATTGATTGGAACTTGCAAGGCGTCGGTCGCCGCATCGCCGCATCGCGAGATGAGCTAGAAAACGATGCCGTTCACACGTGAATCTCCGTCAAATTGCATGCGGCGCCGAGCGAAATCACATTCGGCCGAGCAGACCGCATGGTTCCCGATAGCCATGGGAGGAACACCATCGAACAAATTCACCACACCATCACCGCAACAATTAGCCTAATCGAATTTTATTTCCATTGTGAAAGCGTGGTAAAAAAAGCTCCCGCAAGAAAAACTTGTCGGTTGACGGTTATCCAGTTTTTCGGAGACAACTTTTCGTCTTCGACGCACGGATGATGTCACCCGCTACTCACTAATAGTGCTTGCTAGTGGCTGACGGATAGGGAAACTGTGCGCCCTTCCTTTGCCTGCCTGTCGACGACGTCGAGGGTGCTGCAGCATGCCAAAATGTATTCATGCCCGTCATGTGACAAAAGTGCGTGTGATATATCGAACGGATCCACGGTTTAATGCTCGCCCGAGTTGTGAACAATAAAATCGAGATCCAAGATTGGTGAGGAACACACTAAAAATACATCATCCCCGACTGCTGCCACCGCCGCCGCTGGTGCTGTCTGTGGAGCACAATAAAATTCTCTAATCTAAACGATTCCCAGTTTTACGTCTTTTTTATGTCCGCCTGTGCAACGCGCCGCGCGGCTCGTTCGGCTCCGAAACTGATTTTTTTTCTCCACCCCAGTTTTATTTGTACTTGTTTCTAAAAGAGTGCCATTTAAAAAAAGCCATCGATTTCTTTTTGATGCCTATAATCCCGCGATAGTGAAAGAAAACTTGGTCGGCGCGCAAAAGTCGTAAAATGAGCGATCGTCATTCGTTTCACATCGCTTCCAAACGAACGCCGTTGTTCCAAATGCAATTCGAAATCACCCTTCGTAGGCTTCGAATAATAAGCTGCAGCAAAACCGAGTTCTATTTCTTCAGCTCTCACTTTTTTGTTATGAGTGACTCATGCTGCTTATTTCCTTCGCGTAGCTTTTTGGTCTGGTGCAGCGCGTCTTGATCGATATTCCAATAATGACTGCAAACGTTGCAGTTCACCCGTCATACCCGCGATCAAGTTGAATAACGCTTTCTTTGAGTGCCAACGGGTTGGCCCGGAGACAGGAGTTCCAGTTGTGCGTTCAAGACACTGGATGCTAGCCATGCTATTTGCATAAGTGGTGTTTTGTCGAGAGCTAATTGCAGGATCACGTACACGCCGGGTAGGCCAGCAACATAGCAACATAGCACGCTTGCATGCGAACAATGGTGAGCGAGTATGACACATTCCCAACATAGGGGCCCGCACGCTGCTTTTGTCAACATTTGTTCCTTGCGTTGCGTTGAGTTGCGTTTAGTTGCGTTGCGTTGCGGCCATGGTCCTAAAACTGCTGGCTATGAAGAACCACTCTATGTGTACCACTACCACACAATCCCAGAAGGAGTTTTTTTGCCTCTTGGTCGACCGCAGCATGCATGGCAAGCTTTCAGCATAGGGAGTCATGGCTACACAATCATGTAGTGGCCACCGAAATATCATGTAATTACGTGACGCAATTAATTAATGCACTGCTAATTGCTCGTAATGGTTTCTTAATGAGTTGCGTTAATTTCAATTGAAATTCGACAAGTTTTTCTCAAGTATGATAATATGTATGTACTTTTTCCCTCGCACTGTTTCAATCCAACTAAACATTTACTTCCTTTCAATAGAAATCATTGCGTCTGTTTTAATTGTGCTGCATTAAATAACCATTCTGAATCGAATGATTGAGTAAAGTAATAAGATAACATATAAATAAGTGACCTTTTCTTTCCGAGAATCTGAAAGTGAACTGTTTATTCATTTCAAAGAAGGCAATGCACTTGAGAGAAATGAAACTACTCTACTACTGTAATACGATAGCCGAAGCCAGTTCATTGCTTTATACTTGTTCGTGTAATTTATAGTGAATCTAATCACAATCGCAAGTTGTGATCCAAACTATATATATTACTTTCTCTCGAGTCAAGGTACAGCTATGCGAGCAAGGGGCTCAAACCCCCGGATCTAGCGAAAAACGACGCGCGACTCCACACGTATAGTATCTCAAGTCAACCGCGCGGGGCCATTAAATGTGTAGCAACTAGCAACACAACTATAGCAATTAGAATAAGAGATACCTACCTATGGGCTACGGCTGTATGTTTTCTCTGGCTGGCTGACTGGCTGGCTGGCTGGACAGCCACTGGACACACGGCAATTATTAGTCGGCATCGCCACTGGGCGTTACCGCGTGATTATCCTCCATCCACGGGCTACTGGACAACCGCCTGGTCCGGCGATGCATTCGCCCATATCGCACGGTGTTTTCGACTCAATGTGTCCATCGGCCCTTCGGCCCATCGGCCCTTTGGCCCTCGGTCCGTGCAGTCCGTGGAACGCTGCAACGCGCCCATGCACCCATTGATGTCTGTTAACCTGTCTGTCGTAGGTGTACTTAGACTGACATGCTACATGCATACAGTAGCGATGCGTCAGGGGAGACAAGGTAGACACTGTCTACCCAAAAAATCAGGAGAAACTACCTTTTTGTAGTTGAGTTTTTAGCTGTTTTTTTAATTAACAACTCTTTTTTGCGTTTGAATGCGAAACAAGCGCAGTTCACGCTTTTTTCCAGCTGCTTGCTGGTTTCCGTGAGTGTTGAATTGACATTTGCGCTTGTGCTTCATTAAAGATCCGATCAACTTCCCTAATTATCGATATGGACGTGGAAGTAGCTCTAAGGTTGACTAGAAATCATTATTGACAACTTTAAAAGCATGGAAACTGGAATGATTTCATGACGTAGGTACAAGAATGCGAATATTATGGTTGTAGCACATCCATGGAAATATTTTATGTGTCTCAAGTTGACAGACTAACGCTTGACATGCATGCACCCATTGGTGCCAGGCAGGACGTCGGATAACAATTTTTACATAGTATGCAAAAAAAGCAGCCGACTATAGAGATAATACATGTTATCTGCCTGCTGAAAATATTAATACCTTATTCGTTGACATGAGTGTCTAACCGAATTGGCCTAAAGAGCCACCCCACATCCTGCTGCGTTACAAACTCATAAAACTGAGCTGGTCGTCACAATAGGGGTACAGGATAAGCCCAAGGTTACTGTTAAAAATAGCTCTTGTTTTAAGGAAAATAACTAACCTACCTTATGTAATTAGGCGACGAACAAAGCTGTAGGGCAGGGCTGCAGACGGCATATTGAATGAGTCTACAGGCATTTATAATGTGGGGTGTGCACGAGTGTGGTCGTTTTTTTCGTTGCCATGTGTGATTAATTCATTAGCTCATACATTATTATCGGTTTTTATGGAAATCGGTCGGTTTTTTCGTGGTTTTCCAGTCGGATGGATTGTTTTAATTGCACCTAAGCGTCCTGGGAAGCAACACGACTGCTGGACGAGAGTTTGTAAGGTGAACAGCTATAACAGCTTGGCCATTGCTGCAGCTTTGTCTTGGAAGTTGGGGTAGGCTAAACAGGAAGGCAAATGCAGTCGACTGTGTCTTATTATTATTATATATTAATGGGAACTAACCTATCCTTCCGATACAACTATAAACTTCTATTATAACAGACACTCAGGCTCATTACTATGTGGTGTTATTAACGATAGATGAATGCAGTGATAGCCTAATAGACGGAGTGCTGGCCGAGAGGTAAAAAAAAACTCGAGGTGAAACTGCATGATGTGTATTGAAATGTTCAGGCTTTTACCTTGCAGCGGGTAACAAAGGTGTACCCGGCTTCGAAATGCTCATTTTTATACCTCGTAGATTGAATGCATGTGTTACTTTACGTCTTGTCTATCGATTATTAACTAGGCCACTTGGCTGGATCTGAACAAATTTAGAAGTCACAAGAGAGGAAGCCACAAATAAAGATTAATATGAGAGAAAGAGAAACCACTCAGTATAGCTGGCACCGGGAAAGTTCCGAGCTGAAGACACCCTTTGAAATATAACCCAGCCAATGGATTTGTTGGGTGTGTGTGTGTAGTAATGTGTTTTTTTTCTCTCCCGTTTTTAATGTACATGCCGTAAATTTTAAAATGTCCAACAGCGTATTTCTCTTCGAACACAATAGAGTGCATCCATCATTTCCCCCCGCGCTAGGGATTTAGTCAAACATTTTATGTGCCCACCGAAAAACGGGTAAAATCTACGTTGATGCACGATTAATTCGTGCATCGACCTCTTGTAAGATAGATATCCTTATTTCTGTCAGTTTCGCCCGGAATATTCATTATTCATTTTGGCCGGGCCGGGTGCCCGGAGAGTGGAGAGTAGAAAATGTGTCTCTGTGGAGTAGGGCACAAGCAAGACCCTCGTTGAAACCCGAAAGCAGTGCAGTCTCTTTGCAGGTCACGTCTTGGTCGCTCGGTTTTGGCGTCCAATTCGTTCATGTCCACATCAGGCGGTCTGACAGCTTTTCTTCTCAACAGCCATGTTGTTTATTGTTTGGTCTGGTCTTGCCTTAAGTGGTTTACCTGATCTAGTATATAATTACACGAGTGTGTTAGTGTAGCGTCTAGCGGGCGAGCCAGCTTTGTTGGTGCCCAGTGACCAGTGACCAAGACCACGCGATGTCACTCGGGAGTCAAGGAGCACCCATCGTGGGTTCGGCTTGCATGAGCCTCAGTCCTCACGCTGCTAAAGGACACTTTCTCAGAGACCGCCATGGCCCCACTCCGACAGGGCATGCTCGCGAGACATGCAATTACTGGATTCGAGTCGAGCACATCCCATGCGGACACGAAACACCGGCATCGGATACGCACCTGTGTGTGAGTGTGTGTGTGTGTGTGGGTGCGATTTCTCTCCTTGCAAAACCGAGTAATTGTCCCGAAACAAGCACAAGGGGATGATGATACACATCGGATTATCCCGTCCACTTCCATGTTCTTCGGAAATAACCTAACACGCAAGGAAATAATTGCTCCGACGTTATCAAAATGAAAATCTTCATGAGCCAAACGTACTTTTAGCATAAGTGCAAATATTACTTTCGCTACATAGGCATAGAGAAATAATGAACGCCACCGACTGTGTCAAAGTGAGCCTACCCGCAGACGTGTTTACCAACTCTGAAAGTCAGCTCAAACTCGGTTATAAGTGTTTTTCCTTTTTGCTCGATTCGTAATTGATTGCTTCCTCTTCGATCCGGCAATTGTCAGCGTATGCATGCAGAACTCTTGAACGCAAACCCGATTATCGTAAATTGCTCGATAACCAAAGCATAATGATGCATGCTAGCTCGGTTACAGTAGTTCGCATGTAATTCGCGAAGAAACTTGGCCCCATAAATCGTCCTCGTGTTTCGACTTTTTATGGCGAAGCTCGTACTCGGTATATCTCAACAAAGTGTAGGTACAGTATAAATTCAGTACCTACCTACATATGTTGTCGTACACGTTTATAATGGCTCTTTTCTTGCCTCCATTATTAAGTCTTCCATCTCCATAGCTGCTCGGAGACATTGTATGCCGAGTGCAAATTAGTGCTCTATTCTTCTCTTCTCTCTTTATTTCCCCCGGGCCCCGGCCCGCCCTCCCTCCCCTGCACACCGCACATCAACATTTTTATGTTATCCGACTCTCCGTGGAGTTTTTCATCTCCGAATAGTTGACGAGATGAGATGCTGCACATCTGTGCATTGCATCCGCTGTGTCGTGGTGCACTCGAGCTGCGACCATCCGTGCAATTCTCCGGGGCTCGTAATTGGCCTGTGGGTTGTGGCTCCTGTCATCTTGACTCACAATTTGGTCTCTCATGTTATGTCTTTCGAGTAGGTACCTACAGGTTCTCGGTAAAGTTTTTCTCCCCGCAGTCCTAAACATACACATATGTCACGTCACCAGGAAAACTTTACGACCTGGTTCATTCCATCGATAACACATGTATAGGATCATAACTTCAGCCCTGGGCGAAAAAGTTTCCATCTCTGTCAGGCACACTCGGTAATAGTTCATCCTCGAAGTTCACGTGTAACCCATTTGAAAAGCCGATGGTACTATCTCAAGTGTCGACTGATTGCATTTTACTTGACTTTACTCTCAACTCGATTGCCAACTCGATGATATGGAATTAGCTTGGTCGTCTCGCAGCTCATCGGCGATGACGGTCAAGCGCTGGCCAGTTGAAGCGGAACGGACGCGGAGTAGCGGGACGACGGCGAAAAGTGGAGCTCGCCCGACATGATCGGCGATCCATCGACCGGTATCGCCACGCCGCCCCAGGAGATCGCGTGTCGCCAATTAGGCGACACTTCCTGACATCGACGCCCTCCCACTCACCGCGTGATTGTCGAGAGTGCAACATTGCACTCGGCCGAAATGCGGCTAGACGCAATGCACGCGTGTAATTGCACGTCGCACATCGCGCGCCAGCTGGACACAGTTCGGGTGATTAATAAAGGTAGCCGCGGTTGATAAACAAGTGCACCTTGCTCGCGGCACGGCCAGTTCATCTGCACACTCACCTGCGGAAAGACGGAGACGCAGAGAGTGTGTCACAAGGAGTCAGAGAGAGTGCACGTTGGTGTGACTGCTGGACTCTGCTTCATTAATGATTAGAAACCCTTTTTCCGGTCAATGTCTTGCCAAATTAATTATTATAACTAGACACGGTTATTACAGCAGCGTATCTGGAAACGTGTCATGAGCTGAACTTCAGACTCGCTTTGCTACAGCTGCTTGGGATGGAAAGAAGTTTTGGCAGAATGTGTTTTCCATTTTAATAATCAGCTGCTCGAAAATGTCTCGCAGGCCAATACAAGCTGAAGTGAACCGAAAGATATTAGGAGCCCGAACCTGGCTAGTAGCGAAGGCAATTCATTGATAACGTTTCTGGCAGAAGAATGATCGAGGCAATTAAGTCTCAATCTAAAACGACTGTGTTGCATTAAAGTAATCAAGTTTATCGTTAATTGCCTATACAAAATGATGTGTTCGAAATACAAATGAGCTGTTAATGCCAGGCTTGTCCTTCAGTTCAAAATGCTGTAACAGTTTGGACGCGGCTCGTAAGGAGAACAAAATAACGCTTGCAACACTCCACCTCACCTTCGTAAAAAAATAAAATTTTGATAGAGGCTCATTTCGGTCTACGACGGCCTTCGGAGTCCCGCGTAGCTTTTCCTTTATACTTAAATACATCGAAACGATTTCCATTGCGTTTGTATTTCGAACGGAAGTTGTGAATCTATTTTGAAATTCGTTTGGAGGACATCGAGCGACACTGTACGGTTGTTAGCAAGTTTTCGCAACACATAATGCAGACTTACGGACGGACAGACGGACGTCTCAAGAACAATCCCAGCATTTGCGGAGTGCCTGGCTGGACTCTGGACCCCGGAGGGACGTAGTCTGCACACGTGGGATGTATTGTCGCTAGGAGGTGACGCCTGCTTGACCAGTTGACCCGTGACGCGACGGCCCTCGGCGGGGCTGCTTGGGCAGAGCCAGGGCCTGACCATGGCGCGCGCGCTCTTGGCACGGCGCCCTCGCTTTTCGACCAACGTGCCATCATTCTCGACGCTTCTTCTCACACGTCTTCGGCAAGGGCAATGGCAAGGGCGCAGAGAGTTTGTCAAAAAATGTCTCGTTTCCTTTCCTGAAGCTTCCCTTTTCCGGCTTTCAATACCGGCTTGATGCATTTCTGCATATAATATACAAACTAAAATGCATTCATAACAACCACATTGGTTCTCAACTTCTCGATCCGGTCAACTTTTTACACAGTCATATTGAAACCGCGTGTCCACATTTAAATGGGGTATCCATTTCCTATATCTGCATGTATCAATCTTTCCACTCGACGTATTAGAGAGATTGTTGGTCTTGGCCTGTTGCAAAAAACAATGATTACTAATTATTACTTATTACTATCATCACAGACAATCATTCGTTCGACTTCCAGCAGCACTGTACCGCATGCATCTATGTCAATCATGAGCCAATAGTATGGCAGTGATCCCTGACAGCGGATATCAGTGACAATCACGCGAAAACTGTACTCCTCGGTGCTATTATTGCAATTGCAGTGCAGCTGATCGGTGCGGTGCAGAGGAGAGGTCACTGTAACACCTCTCCATACACTCTGTACCGTAATATAGTTGGTGTACCCGGCCATAATACTCACCTCGTCCTCAACTGTACAGAGCGAGGTTCAATGACTCGCCGCTGTTGACCGCTGCTGGCGTGATGATGTAATCATCTAGCTAATCGTTGTTGTAAATGTTATTGTACAACCACTGCCGGCATATCTCCTTTGTCAGAACGCAGGACAAGTGCCTGCCTGCCTGCCTGCTTCCCTTCTGACGGGTCCACGGCATTGTCGTCGAAATATGGTTGTGGTCTTCCTCGGTTCGGACTCGATCCGATTTGCGCACAAGAGAAAGTCAGGTCCGCATGTTTATTCAGCTAACTTCTACCGATGTCAGTCTTATTCTGTGATGTAAGTGCGATCAGCTTCTCAGGAGATTTAGTTGGAGTGACTCCAATACTTCATCGAAACATCCGCTGATACGGCACGTTTGTTTTATTCGTATCGTGAAACCTCGAGCGCGTTTCAAAAGGAATAAATAGGATTGAAAGTAAAATTTGTTGACAATATCGCCGAATTCTCTGGTCGGTGCTGGCGTCGCTCCAACCCCGTACGGGCTCGAGGGCCAAAACGGCGTCGCTAAACGATCTATCCTTGACGCGACGCGCCGCGACGCGACGCCTCGCGCGGTTCGCTTGCGTATTAACAATTCCTAGATAATTAACTCGAGTCTTTCAGATTCCACTTTCGCCTAACAGCTTTTCGGCAAAATGTACGCAAGTCCTCTGTTATTTTTACTCTCACTCTCCGAGTTGGTCCGGCGGTGGAAATATTTGCAGATGCGCCAAGGCCTGAATAGCGAGCGGCGCCAAGCCGAGAATATTTTCGTTGTTTGTGCTGTTGCCTGTTGTATACGAAGATTTTTATTAACGAATAAAATACTAGAGGGGTGATTCGAGCGTTTGTTAGCTATTTTATAGTTGGTATAGGTTACGAGCTTCGTCGTCGGCTGGTTATCTTTGTTCGCAAATAGCGTGGCCCACTAAAAAGTCCCTTGGGTCGTCCGAGATGCGTCCCAGCGGACGAAAGGCGCACCGCATGTCACGGTACTCAACGGAGCCCGCGGCACTAAATTTCATCGCGCGTTTATAAAAATGTGAACTTTATGGTGGATTAGATATGGAATGCTATCCTCCTTCGATGGTAGTCTTTGTTTGTCACAGAGGGGTCAATAGGGTATGTCCGTACGGCGGTCATTTCTTTCTGGAGGAGGAGAGCGAAACACGTTCGCATCATCGCTGGGAGTATTGATTCCGCCGCCCGTATTTCATGCAATCCGCTTACCATGTTCAACGGAGAAGAACTGCTAAAGGGCTTTGTCAGAGTTCTGCAAAAAGTTTACGCGCATTAAATTTGTTTAAGAAAATATATATAGTACCTAAGTACATTACATAATGGATGGAAATTTCCACAGAATCTTTTGAGACTGAAAGTGTAGGTGCTTTGTGAATTGTAATCATCTTCACTTGAGATGTTCTGCAGGTATATATATAGATCGGAAGAGCA
>QKMV01003214.1:0-11805 GCA_003287335.1 Lednia tumana
TGGTCCACCGCAATGTTGCTTAACTTCGGTGATCTCACGAGAACCGGTGTATCCAACATGCCAAACCGTTCGGTATATCTGTTACCTTGTAAGATGTACCTACTGCGATACTACGTAGTAAGATAAGATAAAAACAAATTCTACACTGAAGTTTTTGTAAAGCTGAGCTCGCCCATGAAAAATGCTGTGAACTCGCAATGTTATTTCGTCAACTGCTTTTTTGAAATCAATCACTATCAGGGATACGTGGCAAAAATTGTAGATAAAAGTCAACCCTGATTGGTGAAAACTGTTGGGAAAATGGATGCAAATCTCGTGAAAATCCAGCGGTAATGTACATTAAAAACAAATGCGGATCGCGTTTCGCTACGCGGAAAGTTTGCAACGAAACGCGATCCGCATTTCTAATCGCCTTTGTAACAAGAGAGAACAAAGGGAACTAGCACCATTCAGAGGGCCATGGAAGCCGAACTCTGACGATCAAAATTTCACAGCCGATTTGCATTATTTCGGACACCGACAAAAAAAGGAATGCCTGGTCAGGGAATCGGGTTTAAAATGATGTACAAAAAAACACAAACGTTGTTTCGTTAAAAATTGCATTTGAATGTTTTTCACTACATGTTAAATTATTTTACAACAGATTTTAATGTTAGAGAGTAAGAGATGAGATGTCGCGGTCGTCATGTCAGTATCTTCAAGTGGTCCGAATCTAGTGATAGTAGAGGGGATATCCGCCGTACGCGGGGTATCCGTACGGATACGCGCCGTACGCCGCATACGGGTACGCCCGGACGGCAGGGTAAGCGGAGTAAGCGTAGGGAGAGGCCAGATAGGCGGACGATGCGGCAGCCAAAGTCTCGTCCTTGTGCGCCTCGGCCACGGGTGTCGTCGTCTCTTCGATGGCGACGTGAACGTGATCGCTGACGGGTGTGGTATGTCCATCGTGTTCGTCGTGGGTGTGGCCGGTCTCGTGATGAGGTGCGGCTGTCGCAACGGCCAGCAACATGGCGACGATCGCTACAACAAACTGAACGAGCGGACGTCAGTCTTGGGTAAAACGTGCCTCCGATCCGGGAACCGAACCCGGGACCCCTCGATTGCCCGTCGAGCGCTCTTCCAGCTGGGCTTATCGGCTCATCTCTCTTGCTTCGCTGGGTAGGTATGGGGTCTCCTAGGAGGGCGCTTGAAGGCATTTGAAATAGGGTGTCTTTTTGTGTAAGAAATAATAGAAATATGATTTGTGTTACAAGGATTAAACATTTAAAGCCGAATACTCCGCTAGTAATAATTTTAAGAATATTAAAATCACTTAAAAAATACCTGCTTACTCGAGGACTCGAGCCCCGAACCTTTTGCTTCCCGGGCAAATACTCTCACCACCGAGCTAAGCAAGGCACTTTTTTTTGTACTTTTTTTGTACTTTGCTTAGCTCAGTGGTTTAGAGCATTTGCCCGGTAAGCAAAAGGTCTGGGGTTCGAGTCCTCGAGTAAGCAGGTATTTTTGAAGTAATTTTAATATTCTTAAAATGATTGGTGTTGTCTGAAGGGTTGTGGGTCTGATTACGATCCGTCTTTCCAATAAAATTGGGTCTCAGTATAAGCAATTCTTTCACGAGTCTCCTCTCGGTCTCATACCAGGCCCGATAAAGGCTTGGCCCGGCTTGTCGAAAATACGGAAATTTAGGAGTTTCGGGTCACAGTTCTGGTCTATTCATTGGTACCCAAAGTAACACTTTAAAACATCTGACGTTTTCTTTTCACCAACATTGGGACACATTTTTTTGCAAGAATTAATATTGTAATCCACCAGGAATGCACCCAAGCACATGCAGTATGTTTTACAACAAGATACCATTTTCATAATCGCTATCCCGTAGCCACTAAGGTCGATAAATTTGTTTGGCAATGCATTTCTTATCGAGATACGTTTTTATTTACTAAGTATTGACTCTGGAATGTCAAAGATAAAACTGGTCTCGGGTTATTCCACCGCCATCCATAGAAGACAGACATTATTAATATGACTAAAGCTGAAGCTGGTCAAAGCAGGTCTAAGCTTTTTTATGCTGGGAATCTCGACGAACTGCCGAGAGGGCTGTCGGGATTAGGGGTAGAATCAGGAGCCTCCAGTTCCAATCTGTAAGAGGATTACTTCAATTCACGAGCTAATTAAAGCACTGCGGCTCGCAATCAATCGCGAGATAATACTGAAAGAGTAGAGAAGAACACCACCAATAAAGGGATAGTAATTTGCGTAGTTTTTTAATTTTTTAATTAAGCGAATGTACCGTGCGCTGGAATGCATTTAAATATTTTACTCAGAGCACTTCAATAAAGCATTGGATGGGAAAAAAACTCTACAGACATTATTATTGAAACCCCGCCGAGTATAAGCTGAATTTGAAAATTAATTTAAAATTGAACAATAAAGATTTCAATGCACCAAGCCTTGATTTTTACTAATTCCTCGTAAAAGTAGTTGGTTTATTTCAACTCCGCTGTGACTGGAGTTGTAAAATCCTACATGAGTGTAGATAAAAAAATGTTGAATCAGTACTTACGAATGACTTCATGATATTGTGTGTGTGGTTGCTGATGTCGATTTAACGCTAATGCTATTTTGATCCTGTGCTCGACATCTTATAGCAATCGACAGTAATATATATTATGCCACCCTGAAAACGTGACTGCCGCGTCCTTGGACGTCGAGTTATTTAAATCGACGCCCGATTTTTTCAATGCGACTTGCTGCGAGCATTAATCTCATTACCATATGCTGAATGCGGCATTCATTGTGCGATGGGCATCGTAGGTGTAACCCAATCTAATTCGCTCGCCAGCTCGACTTTTCTCTTTTTAAATAATTGCGTTTACGAAGTGCCCGTTCATCATCGTCAACGTCAATGTTTAGGTATAGTGTTTACTTGGTAAAAGCAGTAATTTGTATTATTTATGACGCTAAATTGAATAGTTATTGACAGCGTGCGGCGAAAAATGGAGGGTGGCTTCTAACTGTGTAGCGAGGGTATAGGAAATAACCATAGGTTTCAACTGAAGTATGCATGGTTTCGTATTTTAATTATGTTTGCGCCAACACCTCTCAAATTTGAAAACAACTAGCAATAAAATAGAATCGGTGAAGGCATATAGTACGAGCAAATAAGCTATAAATAAGTTGAAATGAGTAATGCGCAATTTAGAGCTACAAAACCAATTTCGTCGATGGTTTCTGTAAAGTTTTTTTTCGTGTCTGCGTGGGTGGTAACAGTGGTTGCTTTGCGTCAAAACGTAATGCGATTACGGGTGGAGCACATGAAACCTTAATTGAAATTTGCACCAAATCCAATGCAGAATTTTAGTGTGTAGGTGTGAAAAAGTTCCGTTGAATTGGCAAAAATCACAAAAACGCGATTTACATCAAAAAAAGCTCAATAGATTGCGCTCGAAATCTTACCAACTCTCAGACTGTTGAGGTTTGCAAATGTGCATAGAATGTATTTTATTGAAATCGACCAGCTATATGGCCTACAGCCAGTCAACCAACAGTGGAAAATGTTGATAAGATTCGTAAAAATGTACAAAAACGACAAATTAAAAAATATATATTGCACGGATTGCGCTCAAAAAAGTGTGACTTACGTAGCTTCGTTAAAGGTTCAGGCGTATTCTGCATTTTGTTCTTATTACCATTTAGCATAGCATATTGCAATCATTCGCAGGCAGTCATATTTGGACCAAGTATATACTTCTCAGTCCTGACAAAGTGGTCCGGGTTCCCGTTTAAATTTAAATCGCACCGATGGATCGGTCATTCCTGCTTTCTAAGTGTGATTTTTGATTTTGGTGTGATACTAATGAATGCTGAAATCAAGCTTCGAAGCATAACCCTGACTTGATGAGCGCACGATCACGCACTCAAGGAAGCATTAATCGGTCGCTGGGAGAGATTATCACAATTAGTTTAAATGAGTATCAATGGAGACAACGTGATCTACTGTCTCTTTAATCGGCCAATGTATTGATTGATTGATTTGTGTGGTGTTTAACGACGCACTGTATTAACAACTGGCCCTGTGGCACTGGTATATTGGCGTCGGTGAATGATAGGGTGTTAATGAAGGTGACGATGAACCTAACAGGGAAGAGGGGAAACCCGGTGCCGGCACGTAGCCTACTGCTGTCGGAAAGCACCAAGGGGACCACCGCTTAACGTCCTTTCCGAAGAACGGTACAACTCGAACAGCATGGGATTCCTCCACTAATCTTCGCTGTCAAGAGGTTGATGACCAGGAGAGTGAAGGTGCTGCACTAGCTTCAAATCCTTAAACCTCTCTCCCGAACAGAAATGGACCTCGGCCCATGGGTCACCCATTCAGCAAAATGGTCACCCATTCAGCATTTAATCCGTCGCACTGTTTTTTAGCTTCGGTGATCGCACGAGAACCGGTGTATCCAACAGGCCAAACCGCCCGGTGGCCAAATAATAATTCTTGAGCATTTATTATTAAAACTTCACGTCTTCACGTCCGATGACAATGCTTCAGTTTCCTTCCTAAAAGCTAATAAGATTATAAGACTATACAGCTAAGATTATATAATGGCTAGGATTTAATCGTAGCTACAACCATCCAATTTTCTGGTACGACCACGTGGCACGTGTCATAAGTAATACTTCCGACCGTGTCACAGGCAGCTATCCACATGAACGAACAGAGTGCAAAGTTTTAATTACATCTGAGCTGACAAAATTCTGCACGGGTATGAGACAAAAATATGCGAAACCGTGCCAGATTTCAGACATAATTGCGTTATGTTTGGTAGGGAGTGATATATCTGATTAATTAGAATTGGATCGTCAGTTGTTAGTAATTCTATTTTCCGCTTCGCTTTGTAATCAAATCAGGTCAGAGCGACACAGAGTTCCAGACGACAAAATGACCCAAACGTCCAACTTGAAGTCGAACTCGTACCGATTGATTTAAAATGGGAAACGAGAATTTCCGTGAACGAAAACCATTCGAGCCTATAGGCACCACACGAGAATGGGCCATTTTGTCAGCAAAATGTAGAATGTTTGTACAACACTATGTATATGAACCACCGAACGGTTTGGCATGTTGGATACACCGGTTCTCGTGAGATCACCGAAGTTAAGCAACATTGCTCTGGGTCTTGGGTGACAGAATGGTTTGGCATGTTGGATACACCGGTTCTCGTGAGATCACCGAAGTTAAGCAACATTGCTCTGGGTCTTGGGTGACCGAACGGTTTGGCATGTTGGATACACCGGTTCTCGTGAGATCACCGAAGTTAAGCATTATTACACTGGGTCATAGGTGACCGAAACGGCTGGAACTTCCAACATTTCCGGTTGCCAATCATGGTTTTCTGAAATTGAAACCTGCTAACTGCGCGACCTCATAAAGATTACACGCTCAGCGCGAATCGCAATGGACGACTAGAAAAAAAAAGAATTCCAGAGTCTAATAAATGTGTGGGATCAATGCTTTTCTTATGGCGTTAAACATCCCACAATTTTGTTTGCTTCTGGAATGCTAGTAGTCCATTCCCCAGCCCGAAATCGACGCATAGCGTCGAAGGTGTAGTCATGGTGACAACCAACATAGCCGTAAGCATTAACGTAAGAATTTATGTAATGTTATGTAAGGTGTCCACAATCAACACTGAATTCTCTTATGTTAAGCCAATAAAATCGGTTCTGTCATTGTCAGCTGTGGGCAGATATTGTTGTTTTGGTTCTTGTTTTTTTCCCTTCTGTAAAATAAGCATAAGGTTTGACTCGGGCAAACTTTATGTTAATGTTATGTCTATGTTATGCTCTTACGTTTGTTGTAGCTGGTCTTACTTAAGTGCATGCACCAAACGTTGTGCTTACTGATAAGCTAACGTTATGGTTATGGCTATGTTGGTTGTAGATGGGCATTTAGAGACGAGGTAGGTACCATTTACACTTGAATTTTTATAATCTTACATCTTAGAAGTCGTGGTACAAATTGTAAAAAAATTACTGGACCAATGTCCAGATAGGTATCTAACAAGGCTGTGTTACTAATTACTAGCTGCGATATTTCTCGTTTTATTTTCTATCAGAAGCCCCCTGATCATGCTTGAAGAGCTGTTTGCGAAACGTTAGGGATTTATTAGTGGAATTTTTAGCCAATTAGTTCCCAGTTGTGTTAGCAAATTTTTGAAAACTAGTGCTTTGATTAGGAAGTAGTCTGGAAGTCTAGGAAGCCTGGAGTTAGGAAGTCTGTTGACATGTGTCTACAGAAACGTATGCTATTTCTCGTATTTTTTCTGTGATCAATAATACAAACACTTGTATTTCACACGTATTTATGAGTGTGGAAATGAAAAAAGTAGTACATATTAGAGATCAAATATGTTTAGCATGTTTCCAGCAGTGCACTTTTGCTATAGCAAGCATCAAATATGGCCGTGGAGATCTTGGTGACCTTATGGTAACAAGACTGTATAGTATAAATATGGCCGTTTTCGTCTTGGTGACCTTATGGTAACAAGACTGTATAGTATAAATATGGCCGTTTAGGTCTTGGTAACCTTATGGTAGCAAGACTAGTAAACTGTAATATTTTTTACTTTGCCACCCAAACCCCAGCTTTTTTGCATTTGGGTGTCAGTTGCGGGTGGGCAGGGTGGACGGCTCCACCTAGAAATTATTAACTGAGCTCCTAATATTGAAGGGCCGTATTTTTTTCAAACTTGTATTTTAATACTGGTATAAAAAGAACTTTTTGCGTGTTTTGCTTCCTCTATCCAAACCGTACGCTGGTAGGAAAGCTAGCGGGAAATATATGATTTCTGATTCGCGATAAGAACGCGGGACCTCTCGATACCAGTCAAGTGCTCTATCGCTGAGCTAAACCGGGCACGTATTCTCCACGTTATAAATGGTTTAAGACTTAAGTGACCAAATATCGAGCAGTGAGGTTTGCTGGTATGATGACGTAGCGACGTTGAGCGACGTTTTAAGACGCACGGCTATAAATTTATTCTTGTCACGGCTAAAATTTTAACACGATTCACGAAACTTCCCAAGAATGATAGCTTAAAATGTGAGAAAAGTAACCTTGCTTCTTAAATTTTCGGAAAGTTAATCTGGAGCCACTGGGGACGATCCTTGTAGTGGTTGTCTCGCGTTTGACGTTAAATACGTTGCTACGTTGACATTTGACGCTTCTAGAGCTTTTAGTTTGGGAAGTTTAAAGTGTGCCAAAGTGAGCCCTTAAAAAGTTTCACCCCTACCCTTCAAATGTGGTCATTCTACTAAATCGATCGAGCTAAAAAGTTTTTATGAACATTCTCCTCACCACTTCAGTCTCAGAAAGTGAAAACTGAGAAAAAAATCTTCAAAATAGAAATTTGGATCTCATCCACAGCCAAAATAAGGGATAAAATATGTTGAATAGTGAACATATTTGATTGATCACTGCCTGGGATAGCAAAGTATTGTTCATGCTTCGCATTTGTTATGCCATGAGCGGGGAATCACGTTTCTGACCCTCACCAATTTCCACCCACTCTCCCAAACAAGTGGAAATCCTGCAAGTGTGTCAGAGCTTTTAATTGTGTCTGTAATCGTAATTTAACATTAAAAAACCGCAAAGAAATTGACTTTGCTGGAAATAAGTAAGAACAAGTAGAAGAGAAAAATCAAAGGCTTAGGACACCCTTCTCTTCTTGTACATCTTCTTGCACAACGACGTTGGTTAATTTGTAACGGAAAAGATGGGTAAGCCCTCGACTTCAGTTCAATTTTCACAAAAAAAGGGGTGGGGGGAGCTTCTTAATATGAATAATAGTCATTTTTTGAGGGAATCTACGCGTTTGAAGAAAAAATCTCAAACTGAGTACAGCTAGTTCAGAACAGCAAATTTGGACAGAATTGGAAAACTAATTCTGGTTCATATTGACCTCTGTTTGATGAGATAACAGGGTTTGCGCATGAAAGTAGGTGGGTAAACGGGGGTTACGTGAGTTTGTGCCTAAATTAACCACTGGAAAAAGACCACCAAAAAGTAGCAATAATGCCTTGGCCTGCGACTGAGGTTGGATGGGTAACTATGCTGGAGTAAGAGGTTGGAGGACTTAAAAAGCTGTGGCTAGCAACGGGTTTCCCCTCTTCCCTGTTAAATTCACCATCACCCTCATTATCTTCCGATTATTCACCGAAGCCAGGGCCAAGTACCTGCGTCGTAAAACACAGGTATGAAAGCTAGCCTCTTTCAGTGTGAAGCATTAATTAGAGTAGGAAGGTAGGTACCTATTAGTATCTAATCGTGAATTCTGTACGTGGATTCTCATGCCTACCCCATTTTGTGTTTTTTTTTGGTTTGAATTATGCCGTGGCGGAATCTCTTTGATAGATCTAAGTGTATAGATGTTCAGCATGAAATATTCGCATTGTTTTCTTTCTTGTTTCCTTCGCATTGTTTTATCTCTGGGTCCTTTGATATATCAAGACGAATTAATTTTCTTTGTTCAAATGATAACTTTTTGTTAAGACATATGTACCTAGTTTATTGAAGGGTCCGGGTATTGGATATCGTGCCGCTTTGGGCATGCACTTGCCACGGGTAATATACATGGAATCCATAATTTATTAAGCTCAAAGCTTTTGAGCGAAACTACCTATTTACACCATCAAAGCCCAAAGCTAACCGAAAGGGATGTACTTAAAGTTTCGGATTTACTACGTAAAGCTAAAGCTGCCACTATCATGTCCGTATAATTAACGCATTGATTTCCATGTTTACTTTAGTTATGTTACAGCCACAAAGCGTATTTCCAGCGCTTTATTACTGGCCAATAAACTACTAGTTTCGCCCATTTAGTTTCAGCTCAATTTTGTGTTGCATTCACGAAGCCATTTAAAAATAACATAATTATTGGTTATAAGCGCATTTTACAACATTTTGCATAAGAATCCTTGCCACTCGATATACTGTTCAATGGAATTTTTAATTATGCATACGCCATGGGTGGGGAAGTAATTTTATGTACCAGTGGATTAAATATTTGCCTATATTATTCTAGATAGACAATGGACAAAGCTTGCTAATGACGTTGATTTTTCTCATCAGTCAGGAATTCTGGCATTCCGGTCTCTGTGTTTGCATTTAGCACTAGAGAAAAAATTCCAACCCTGGCGTGCACAGGGGGCAGGGGAGGGGGGACTTAGAGCTCGGGCCCGACCTATACCACAATAGTCCCATACGGATTAGAATTGCCATGCTATTTTTGTGTGATATGGCGATTCAATACGAAAAAGAAGCACCACAATTCCAAACTATTTAGGGAGTATTTCACCAGCTGGAACTACCGCTTAGGCTTGGTCTAACACTACTATTTGCCATCGCATTCGTGCTCAACAGAAATGAAAGCTCAGCTTAAGCTCATCTGACAGCTTGGTGATACCCGACATCAACAACCAAAACAAGCGCCGGCCGTATCTACTTATGCGAGCTCAATGGGAAGCTATGAATATTGAACGGCGTTTGATGTGGAGTCTGAACACAGTTTTGCCAGCACGTAGGATAAGCTGAGAGGTAAAGCTTTCTATCCATTGCTCGATGCTCGTAAAGCAGGCTTAGCCGATCCGCTACCAATAGTAGGCGGTTAAAATAATAACATCAGTGGGGATGCTTGTAAATTTAACAACAGGTAAGGAAATAATCTTCATCTGCAAAAAAACTGATTTACAAACTAGGTAAGATAATGCTAAGAAGTCCAAAAAAAAAAAAAACGTTTCGCGAAGTTTACAGTCCACTTCTTCAGGTGTTTCATCAGAGAGAGAGACCCTTGAAGAAGTGGACAGTACAAGGATTATAAATTTAATGCCGTTCACGCAGCTAGTATTACCGTGAAGAATATTAATATTACTTCAAAAATACCTGCCTACTCAAGGACTCGAACCCCGGCTCTCTGGCGTACAAGGCCATTGCTCTACCAACTGATATATTGTTATCAACCATTACTCTACCAACTCTATCATCTATCATCTATCACCTCTATCAACCATTACTCTACCAACTCTATCATCTATCATCTATCACCTCTATCAACTATTACTCTACCAACTCTATCATCTATCATCTATCACCTCTATCAACCATTACTCTACCAACTGTACCCTGCTTAGCTCAGTTGGTAGAGCAATGGCCATGTACGCCAGAGGTCCGCGGTTCGAATCCTTGAGTAGGTAGGTATTTTTGAAACTATATTAATTTTCTGCACGTGAACAGTGCAGTTCGTGAAACGTTTGGCGTTTATTAGTGGACTTCTTAGCATTTTGACGCAGCTTGCACCAGAGTTTTTTAAAAACTTGTGCTAAGATTAGAAGTCAGATACGAGCCTTAGGAATTTTCTAATCTCCATCTTGGCTCAAGAATATTCTTAAGACTGATATCTTCTGCCTAATTTCAGCACTAGTTTTCAAATAAACTGTTAGTAAATGGGTTTAACTGTTGAGAACTTCTAGCAAACCAACTGCCAAAGTTTCGCCAAGAATACTGAAAGCCTCTTTGGGGCAAGAAAGCTTCTTCGGACTTGCCCCGAAGAAGCTTTCAGTATAGTTAGCGAAACGTTGGAAGTTTGTTTGTTAGAAGTTTTCAGCAGTTTAACCCATTTATTAACAGTTTTTGTTGAAATTCTAAGTCTCTTTCGATCAGCTGGTAGCTGAAATACGTCTTTTGGACGTCGAGGTTTCGACACAAAAAGGTAATCGAATCACGCAAAGATTTGGTTGACATCGTTGCAAGACACCGGGCGGGACGGCGACTTCGATGGAATAGCGAAGGTATTTTCTGCCATTCCAGTGTCAGGTATGTGTGAACGTGTGAACGTGTGAACTTGTGAACGTGTGAACGTGTGAACGTGACTTGTCGAAACTAGCCATTGCAAAATCAAAACTATGATCAGCGATGCCACACAAACGTCTGGGGTCACGATGTGTATAGAGCAACACATTGATTTCTACCAAGCGGAGAAAGATTCTGTAAAAATACTTTTACGTTAGTAGTCATCTCACATAGGTGTCATTATAAAATGTACTAAATTAACGAACACTGCAGTTTAAAGGCATTTGCATTCACCTTCAAATGTGCCATTTAATCAACATTATTTTGTTTCTCATAAATAAATACATCAATCAATGCGTGCTCGAAGGGAAGTTTTATTAGCTACAAACATGCAGACCTTCAAGCCTCTACACAACACGCATTCAGCCTAATAATAAGAAGTCTCTTTTTACAAAAAAGCTATTTTGCGGAAGGATTGTAACCAGCGATTTATAGCGACTGTGGAGCACCAAATATTTACTCAAACCCTACAGTGTCCTTATTAATGTCAAGCCCGCGCAAGCCTGATTCCAAATGTAGAATATTTGAAGGATTTTCCTTCAATAAGTTACGATTTGCGAATGTTAAATAGGTCTTCGTCGATCAGGAATGATTGAACTGGATATTTCACCTCTTAAACCCCATCACAATATAGCACACATGTCCCTGAATAGAATAAAAAATGTGGCCTTTCAAAATTCCTTCAAGTTTATTAAATCCCCGATCTGCTTTTATATGCCTTGAAGGACTAGACAGGGCATTGATCATGGCTGATTTTGCGAATGTATGAATGTTCATCTTTTTTGTTATGGCAGTCCCAGCATTTCATTTCACTTCAGTATTTCCATCGCATTCCAGCAGTTCATATTGCATTTTAATCTGTCTAGTCTTGGCTTTAGTTAGGAGTGCACGGAATTAGAGGT
>QKMV01003215.1:0-11800 GCA_003287335.1 Lednia tumana
CCGGGTTTTTTAAAAAGTTAAAAAAACAAAAATTTCCAATACACCTTTTCAAAAAGCCAGTTAAATTTTCTTGGACTCAACCAAGTTTGGTGATTTGCCACTTACAGTTTAGCTCCAGTAATTAAAAGGAACAGCAAATCTGATGTGTTTTTTAGCCCGGGTCTCCCTCCACCTTAACGGTGTGTTCTTTTGCGCCGATGTGGTTGTCCCCAGGAGCGGGACGGGCTTCTCTCGGACCACGTGATGGCGCTGCACTCCGGCAGCCGAGTGTTGAAGCCTTCATCGTTCACGCCCACCGCCTTCACCGCGTCCAGCGCGAGCGCCGCCCGCCTCCCGGGCGAGCCTCTCGGTGAGTGGCTTCGTCAACGAGCGGGCCAGCGTCTCGACCCGCTGCCGCCCGCGCTGCTCCGAACGTACATCGCGTACGCGCGACGCTTCGTGCAGCCCAGGCTGTCCGCAAACGCGGCCGCTGCGCTTCAGGTGCAGTGACATTCACATGAGTTTAGCACACCAGACTTTTAAGGCACCATCTTGACACTAAAAATACCACAAATAGGCCACGTTAATCCATGCCCCAGAAGCATAAAAATCAAAATTAAAATTTCTTGCTTTTGTTTACCATTGTATCAGGCTAGTGGGCTGCTGCTACTGGGGTCTCCCGGTTGCTTTTTTTTGTTTTTTTAGCTCCACGAAGGCGTTGCTTTTTCGTCTGTCCCCATTAGGTATAAATAGCCGTAGTGAGCGTTATCGGTCCAACCTTAAGAGTAAAATTAAAGTTAGTTTACCACACCAGACTTTTAAGGCACCATCTTGACACTAAAAATACCACAAATAGGCCACGTTAATCCATGCCCCAGAAGCATAAAAATCAAAATTAAAATTTCTTGCTTTTGTTTACCATTGTATCAGGCTAGTGGGCTGCTGCTACTGGGGTCTCCCGGTTGCTTTTTTTTGTTTTTTTAGCTCCACGAAGGCGTTGCTTTTTCGTCTGTCCCCATTAGGTATAAATAGCCGTAGTGAGCGTAATCGGTCAAACCTTAAGAGTAAAATTAAAGTTAGTTTACCACACCAGACTTTGAAGGTACCACCTTGACGCAAAAAAAATACCACAAATAGTTCACGTTAAACCATGTCCCAGAAGCATAAAAATCAACTTTAAAGAAAAGGAATCATTCTAATATCAGTAGGTATCGGCCACGATTACAATTTAACTAATTACTTCAATCGACGGAAAATAATGTATTATGTTTAACACATTTTCATTTTTTTTGTATGTTGGCGCCTATTTTTCGATGCGAAAACATAACACTACGGCCATAGCTCCAAAATCAGCTAGATATCGCGTAGGTTTTAAAAAAAACTGTTAATAACTGTGTTAATAACTGGATATGAGTCTCAGAAATTTAATAATCGCGTAGGTCATTAGGACTGCAGTTTTTGGTTTTTGTAGTTCGTTATCATCGTATGTAATTAGAAGTTTGATGCAATAGTTTGATGAGTGCATCGAAAATTTGTAAAAAAGGCGTTTCGCTGTAGGGTTGTAAAAAAAGAATGCAGCCACAGCGCTTCAGGTAGCGATGGATAGCGCTTGTTTTGTGCGGGTTGTATTCCAGTAATTTTACTGGTTCGTATTTCGTCGGGGGGTTGGATGCTTTAACTTTCCAACTGGAAAGCAGTTGTATTGTTTATGCCTTTCTGTTCTTTGTCTTTAAACTAGACACCTTGTAAATATTTCATTTTGTCTACCTTGCACCTGGGTCATAGGGAACACAGCGAAACTTAAATTAGGTCTGCTGCTGTTTTTTGGCGGGTTTGATTTTCAATCATTTACATATTTTATTGGAACGTTTTATTCGTTTATTTTTCACTTTTCAGGAATTACCTAGTTGCTTATGGTTGTGGTGTGTTTATATTAAGTTTTGTATTTTTATGTAATAGTAGCTAAATGTTCAAGGTAGAGAGACCAAATTGTTATGGCTAATATTTATACCAGGGCACCTACTAAGCTATAAATTTATTTAGCTTCTTAACTGTAGTAAATTTTTAATTATCACCCAAAACGGTTCAGTTTGTCAAATTTGACCAGTTTTCGGTAATATCACCATTACGGAGTTCCTAATTTACTATTAATATTACCTCTACTCCGTCCAGGATTTCTACTTGGAGCTGCGCAAGCGCCGTCAGCTGCCTGCCTCTACGCGTCAGCTGCGCGCGCTCGTACGGCTCACGGAGGCTCGTGCGCGGCTAGAGTTGCGCGAGGAGGCGACGGAAGGGGACGCCGCGGACGTTGTCGAACTCGTGCGGCTGAGTCTGGAAGACGCGGGGATCGGACCCTGCGGGCTTGATCTCGACTGCTCGCAAACGCCTCGGGCTGGTACTGGACGTAGCGCGGCCAAGAAGTTCCTCGACGCGGTTAGGAGACGTGCGGCGGCGTTACGCCGCTCCGTTTTTCCCGTGTCGGAGCTGCGGGAGGCAGCACAGAGCGTGGGAGTTGATCCGGCTGGATTTTGTGCATTGCTGGACTCGCTTAATCAGCAGGGGGCGCTGCTGAAGAAGGGACCTCAGCTCTATCAACTGTTGGATCCAGAGTAGCGCTGAATGACAACGCTGATGGAAAACTATCGGCAGATCTAATATAATATGTAAATAATTCTGTATGAAAATGATAACAGTATTAATAATAAAATTAAGTACGTACGAAAATTTCAAGCCTGAAATACCATGACACATGTGATAAAGAAAGTCCGTTTGAGCTTTGGGAACTTTGTAGGGGAGGATTTTTGGATTTGAATGATTTGTCCACAGCAGTTGGTACCCCAGCTTAATCATTTGATTTGAAGAATGGCGGGAACGGGTAGTGATGCATGGGCCGCATTGTAGTGAGGCGGCGTAAATTTATACTTGACTGCCTTTGACATGGCGTTAATGCCATTTTTACGTATTGCCTACAAAGTAAAATCGAGTATTTCACTTCATCAATCATCAGGACTGAATCAACTATTTGCACCTGGAACGCAAAACTCTAGAACTCAATCATTTCACTCTATGCAACCTTGTCATAACCTCACATCTGTACAAAATCGATTGAACCACAACCCGATCAAACACTTGTGCCAAAAATCAAAAGGCTGCAACCAGTGGGAAAATAAAAAACTGTTTTTTCAAACTAGACACTATAACAGTTTAAAAGAAGAGGTTGTCATCGCTGTGTCCTTAACGCAAATGAAGAAAGTCTTGCGTTCTAATGGAATCAACTTTGAGGATGGGTTTACATGCCTCATCGCTGACTGTCCTTTATGCACGGAGACAAGTAAAACTCCAAGCAAAATATATATTAATAAATTTACTGGTAATTCTGTTCTTTATTATTGTGTAATGAAAAGTATGCTACATGCTGGGTATGTAGGTAGGTTGTTTTTAACTAGTACCTACCTGAATACTGCCAATTTCTTTCCAGGTTTTTTCCAATGCAGGCAATGTCATCACACAGGGTCATGGGTTGTTCTTGAGAAATATTTAAGTCGGAGGATAACAAGCAAGCCATTGGCTCTAAAAGAACTTGATAAACTGAAGGAAAGATCTGCCGAAGAGCTAGACGTCCAATCTGAATGGAAGAAGCTAAAGAAAATGACAGAACCTCTAACAGCACTTCCAGAGGACCAAATTATGTCTATACTGAATGATCTGATGATATCTGAAATGTCTAGTGTAATTAAGCAGTTCGATATCCGCGTTGATGCAAATAGACATTCACTTTACTTCCCTATGAACGACTGTGATGGCCATGTAGCAGGATACAAAATATTGAACATCAAAACAAGACAAGAATCAACATTTCCTCCAACTGGTTGCTCAGGATTTATTTCCCCGCGACAAGGAAAGACTAATAAATCTGATACAGCCGTATTAGTTCCTTCATTGTTAGATGTGCTTTCATTAGCCACAGTAAAAACAAATTGTCAAATTATTTGTCTACCTTATGGTCTGGCAAGTTTGCCGCAGCAAGTTTTGCCGACTTTGGAATGTTTTGGAAAGTTGGTGCTGTGGTTTGGCGACGAGATTGACTCTTGGGACACGGCGCGGACCTTTGCCAAAAAGCTTGGCGAGAAGCGGTGTCACTTTATTCGTCCCGTCGATGAGCAACCATCTGCGCACGCTGCCCTTGTTGCCGGTCACAACATGAAGGCGATCTTAGCTGCCGCACAGCCGATATGGCACGAAGCTATCACTGAATTTTCCAGTCTGCGACAAGATGTACTTTCTGATCTCCAGAACAATGATAAGGTAAGGACATTTTGTACAGTATGGGAAATTTAAAAGTTTCACAGGAAATAAACTCATATGGTACCTATTAGCCACTTGCTGCTATTTCCAGAGATAGCTGAATGAAATTGTTGGTATAATAAATCATTTTTTTAGGTAGGATTGGGAGTACATATTTCTTGACTCTTTTTTGAATCCAATAAGTAGGCTGCAAGCCGTGCATTTGGAAATTTTATTTCCATTTAATCATTGATAATTGGATTCATTTTGTCATATTTTGAAATGTTAATGAATAAAAATTAAGTTAGTATTCTTTAGAAGACTGTTTTTGATTATAAATAGATCGATTCAGTCAAGGAAAGAAAAACAGATAGTAGGGACAGGAACCGGGACCCAGAAACCCTGAAAACGTATATATTGTTGAAAGCCAGGACTCCTTGAAACCAAAATGTTGGGACTCGGACCAGAACCCTTAATTCTCAAAATCTGGACCAACACTCATTGAAACCAAGATTTTTTAACCAGGACCCAAACTGGGACCGATAGAATGTACAGGTTCCTATCCCTGCTCGATATACCTCCTAATTAAAGCCAATTGGATTGTGATTGCTATATCCTGCCTTTGTTAAATGCCAATGCCAATTTGATACAAGTTGGGAATTTGATACAAGTTGGCTGGAATGAAATGCCTGATTTTGGCGCTGCCAGTGAGCTGTCGGTGCTAATATGGGAAAAAATAAAGGTTCTGCACAAATGATCTGATTGTTTCTCCATGTTTGGAATACATATTTGTTAAGAGCTGTAGACTTAAGAGCAGTCATGTACAGCCTGGGGCCCAGGTGGTAAATTTTAAGTCTGGTATTAAAATTTTTCCTCTCAATTCAATAGAAAGTGCATCAAAATTTACCGGTTTAAAAGCAATGACCATCTGTGCTTTTGTTAGGGTTGTGCACGTCAAAAAGTATTGCAAATCAAAATAATTTTTCTCGTAATGATTTATAGGTACTTATCAAAAAGAAATATCCCATCGCTGATTTAATGATTAAATGAGTTAAAAAGGGCAACTAAGCACCCTCACTGAAGGCCGTCTGTCAAATGCTGCTTTAATGTTGCAGAACTCAAATTTCACCCTGGATTACACTGCTAAAAAAATGTTGGGTTACAGAGTATTTTGAGTTTCATATATGGCCTCTAGGGAAAAAAGGTCGAACATCACTGCTTTAGAGCCGTAGCGTATCCAATTCCCTCTCAGCAATTTACACAGTAAATTTTTGAATTACATCGTCGAAATTGGTCAATTACAGGTGCAAGGAGTGAAATGGAAACGATTCCCGTCTCTGACACGCATCCTCAAAGGCCACCGACGAGGTGAATTCACAGTGCTCACGGGACCTACAGGAAGCGGAAAAACAACTTTCATGAGTGAATATTCGCTCGACTTGGCTCTTCAGGGAGTGAACACTCTGTGGGGCAGCTTCGAGATCCGCAACGCCCGTCTAGCTCGAACGATGCTCACCCAGATGGCAGGGTTACCGCTCGACAGAAATTTAGATCAGTTTGACTCATTTGCTGACCAATTTGAAAAGCTTCCAATTTATTTCATGACTTTCCACGGTCAACAGTCAGTCAAAGTGGTCATGGAAGCAGTTGAGCATGCGACATATGTGTACGATATAGCTCATGTGATAATAGACAATGTTCAGTTCATGATGGGCGTCTCGGAAGAATCGAAACATATGGACCGCTTTTGGAAACAAGATGCAATCATAGCCCACTTTCGAACGTTTGCTACTAAAAAGAATTGCCACGTTAGTTTAGTGATTCATCCAAGAAAGGAACGAGAATCTGAAGATCTGACAACTAATTCAATATTTGGTGGTGCAAAAGCTGCACAAGAGGCTGATAATGTGTTGATTATTCAAGATAAACGGCTAACATCAGTGCGTGGTAAAAAGTATCTCCAGATCGCTAAAAATCGGTTTAGTGGAGACTTGGGAGTAATGCCGCTAGATTTTGATAAAGACAGTATTAGTTATGGCAACCGAAAGAAGAAAACTTCAACTGAAGATGGTGATGCTGTTTCCTGATGATGAATATATCCAAACAATTGTTATTGCCTTGCACATCACTTGTTGACAGATGAGGCAGGTTCCTTATGATCCCAAGCGGATTGATAAACTGCATTTGAACTAGTATACATGAATTAAAAGCTTTTCGCTCATTATTTATTAAAATATGATATTCTACATATTCCTTCAAGGTAATTCTTTGTTCATGGTCAACACGTGACATTGCACCGTCCACGTGGATAGCGGCGTCGAAGTGGGAGGCGTGTCATTGACATTGTCTCACTGACAGCTGATGATTTCAGCGTCTTCATTCTTCCGACTGTCACGAGGAGGAGCGGACGAAATGGCTTCAAATGTTGGCAGGAAACCTGTTAGTGGTAATTTGTCATTAAAAGTGTTGTGTTATATAATTGTCATAGCGTTATTGCATCAAAATATAGAGACTGTTGCTGAAGTAGGTGGTAGGAAAGATGCCACTGTGCTCATCGCTATTCTCGCAAGGAATAAAGAACACACTTTGCCGTATTTCTTAACCCTCCTTGAAAAGCTAGACTACCCAAAAGATAGAATTTCCCTATGGTGAGTGCAAATTTTAGTTGATCTTGTATTTCAGATGTACGTAGCTAGTGTTTTCAGTTATTTACAGCTTGGAATATACCTGAACTGTCAATATTTCACAGGATTCGTAGTGATCACAACGAAGATAAAACATTAGAGGTCCTGAAAAAATGGTTATATTCCGTTGATGGAAAATACCAGTCAATCAACATTGAACTTCTTTCTTCA
The DNA here is from genome assembly GCA_003287335.1 of Lednia tumana. NCBI lineage: Eukaryota > Metazoa > Arthropoda > Insecta > Plecoptera > Nemouridae > Lednia > Lednia tumana. The sequence continues at coordinate 7,119 of QKMV01003215.1, forward strand.
CCTCCGGAACGTGTAGCTGGCCAGAAAGCTCAGCTACATTGGTCAGAGGAAAGATTCACACATGTCATTCAGCTGAAGGAGGAGGCTTTAGAGATGGCTCGGAACATGTGGGCTGATTTCATTTGGGTGAGTAAAATTTGTCAAAATACTGATTTAGAGACCTATTATTTTGGTTCTTTACGTAACCTTATAGTTAAAATGGTATTGGGTGTTAAAATAACAAGATTAAGAAGTGTAAACACCTGTTGCGCTGTGAAAACTTAACTGTCAAATAGTTCAAGCCGGTACTTTTCCAAAACGGTTGTTTTACTGTTTGATTTTTTTGATAGTCAAGGATTGAATTAATTAAATAAACTAACAGTGCACTTATTTGACTTCTCAGTTACTGGACAGTGATGCATTCATAACAAACTCCGAATCGCTACGCTTGTTGATCAATAACGGCCACACTGTGTCAGCGCCAATGCTGGTTTCGGACGGGCTTTACTCAAACTTCTGGTGCGGCATGTCTGAAGACTTCTACTATCTCAGGACTGACGATTACGGTCCTATTTTGAATCGGAAGCGCATAGGATGCTTCGAAGTACCAATGGTGCACTCGGCTCTTCTGATTGATTTGAGAAAGGAGGCAACAAATGGCTTGACGTTCGTGGGAAGCAAAATTAATAATTACGTGGGACCTCACGACGACATAATTATATTTGCAGTGTCTGCTAATACATCAGGTTAGTTCACTTATCATTTTTTTGTTAGGGATTTAAGGAGGTACGTACAATCGGTAAGCAGTTTAGAGAGAGAGCATTTGCCTTGTGAAAAGGCAGATTTCTGAGAAAGTCAGGAGGTTTCAGGTGGTCTCAGATCCAATTCCAGATTTCAGCCATCATAATTGTCGTTATACATGATCATCCACAACCATCCCAAATAAATGCTGGCATAGTATTTCTGCCATCTCCTTACCAGCTCCTCTTCCTGGCTCCTCGATGCTAAGTTGACATTCCAAGACAGCCGCAAGTAGTGGATCCTAAAAGATCGCAATCACAGAGGGTCACATTCCAAAATGGTTGCGGTGCCGCAGCTAATTAAGACTTAACAAGCTACCGGGAAGTGTCTCAGAGGAACGCAGTCTCAATGGGCCGCATTCCTAAAGCGCTGCAAAATCGCGTTCCTTTGCGACTGATACTATGGGAACCCGTTTACCTTTCTAGTACCTACAAATCTGCCCATCAAAGATAATAATCAATACAGAGAAAGGAATATTTTTGAAGCATAGTGTACTCCATCAGTAGTTAACTTAGTATTATGTTACAGACTGTTTACGTAACTTATGAGTGGTTGATGAGCTTTCATGTTTTTACAGGATTGCCACTCTTTGTGTGCAATAATCACAATTACGGATACATAATGATGCCTCTCGCAGACACTGACGATCCCAAACTAGACTTACAGCAACTCGTAAACATCAAGATAAAGGTTTTAGGTGAGTTTTTCACGGTCGGTTGAACATGATCCATCCAGGGTAGAGTGATGGTACCAACTGATAGTTTTCAACGAACAACTGAAACTCACACTAAAACTTACAAGCTAAAGCTAAAACTAAGTTAGTGGCTATGTTTGATGCATTACCCAGTTAACTAATCATCACCTAATTTTGATATCTACAACTGACCCTGAATCAGTTAGCAATAATCAAGTCAGTAACTCCTGTTCTGGACCCCACGTTCGAGTTTTTGTTGGGAGCAGAGTTAATTTCTATGACTGGTACAATATCAGTATAAGAAGAACGTCATGTTCATACCTACTACTGTAGAGGGCAGGGTACGTAGTTGGAAAAAATTTGGTAGGTTAGTACCTACTTTTACCCTACTTATTGTTTCTTGATGCTAACAAATGCATGTTTCTCACGATACTTATTGTTTAATGTTAACTGGTGATTGCAATATGCTATAATTATAAAAACAGATTGACAAAATGATTCTATAAATTGTAACGGTACTTACTGCCATTGGTAAGTTACGTGGAAAGAGAGAATAGTGCAACTTATTGGAAAAGACAAGGTAGCAGGTAACAGGCAATGCCATAGAAAAGTGTCGTTTTAATGTTTTAGAAGGAGCACAGAAGAAACGGAATAGGATGTAGACTGTCGAGCATACTGCTTCACTTTTAAAAAAGTGGAAACATTCTTAATTTAAAAATAAACTGCTTTGCAGAATCCGATCCTCCATTGCCCGTGAGCAACCTTTTGTCGGAGTACACGAGCCTCCCGAAGCCGGACAAGATGGGACTGGACGAAGTTTACATGATTAACTTGCTGCGTCGTCCCGACCGCAGGGAGCGCATGTCCAACTGCTTCAAGGAGCTCGGGATCGATGCCGTGCTGTGGAACGCGGAAGACGGGGGGTGAGTTCACGCACGCTTTGTTCATCGGGTGCTGCATGAGTTGATGAGTTGAGTTGAGAGTGCAAGACGTTCTTTGTGGAAACGAACTTCGGCAATTACAGTTCATTGGAAAAGAAGAACATTCGTGAAAAGTTTGAGATCTTGTTTTCTCTTTCCGAAAGTTCAAGTTCGTGAACAAAACGCATTCTTATAATTTAGTTAATTTTTCAGTAAGTTTTAATTCTAAAAGGTGTGTCGATAACATCTAGGTGCTTATCAAACTTCGGCCGTACATCTAAGAATTGCTTTCAACAGCATTATTAGGAAGTAAGGTGCAGAATAAATGAGGGGAAACGGCGTTAGTCGTGATTATTTTACTATCGTCAACCTACCTGCTGCAAGGATTTGGTGCCTTTATTTATTTTTACTAAGTTACATTTGTGCAATCAGTGTACTTCGTAAGAAAAATGCATCGACTTTGTTAGTAAAAAAGTAAAAGAAGAATATCAAGCATTAAGTATTAAAAACATCCGTTACGATTCTTGCTCAGAGAATTTACTCATCCACACTAATAAAACAAAAGCTTTTGTAAAAATGTAAAAAAAAATTAAAAAAGCTTAAAATTTTGCCAGCATAGCTGCTGATGAACTTATACATTTATTAGCCCTAGCTGGGGCTATACAAATGTAAATATGGAATGAATACAATGTGAATGGAATATTGAATGGAATTATTAGTTGTTACGTTATGTGAAGTGATCGGAGAGACTATTGAATTGAGCGGGTGATGTGATTTGAAGAATCTGGAAGCGTAGAGAGGAGTTTTCTTTTGAGGCGGTCGGTAAATGAAGCCAGAGACTCGACTTGGCATTACCTATGGACGTCCACGGTCCAAACATGGCATGGAACGCGGAGAGCTGGTCGAAGCGCCGAATTGTGAGTTTGCTACGTTTTAAATTGTTCACGGTTTGATCCGTGTAGTGGAAACCGATTAATTTGTTGGCGATTTGCGATCGTGCTGGCAGCGATTACAAAATTAACTTGTCAATTTAACTCAAGTTGTGAGAAGTAAAATGCAAGTGTGTGTGTGTAGAAACTAGAAAGTGTAAAAGGAGCAATCATTTCACAAAAGTGTTCACAAAAAGTGAAGCTAACAAATTGAAAATGTAACAAAGTGAAATGTAAATACCACTAAAATCGGTGAAATTCTCTTATCATCTACCATCAGGTCTGAAAATAATAGACTCTAAAATATTTATTATTTCTCTGCCTATGATGCAGCTAATCTAGGCCAGGGGTTGCGGCATCTGCATTCTGCATACAGCTGAATTAAAAAATAGTATCTATTTGTGTATCCATTTTCATTTTTCATGAATGACTAATTGGGTATCGAAGGCATAGTTCACTTTGCATGTCTCATTAAGGCAGAATTCGAGGGGAGTTGTAAAGAGGAGGAGGCTGCCCGTACTAGTGGCTCTTTCTGTGATGTGTTGTCATTCGATTTGCTGACCCCTTGCAATTTTTCTAGCTCATTTCATGATTTTCGTTTCGAAGTACAATCCAGTACAATGCAAACATAGGTAGTGGTAAAACTCGAATTAGAGTTCAAAACGAGATAAAATTCTGTAGGCTCTTTTATAACTCCTAATCGTGGCAGAAGTTTTCAAAAAAAAACTTTGAAATTGTTTGTAAAACAGTTTGAAACTTACATCAATGTTACTGGAACAAAAAAAGATTGTCAGAACTAAATAATCGATGAAAAACAGAAACCTTACAATGAACTAAGTGTTTTCTAATCGATTTAATGCTAATGAAATTCATAAGATACCACAGATGAGATTACAATCTAATGAAGATGTTTTCATGCTCTACAATGATTTTAATTTCCTTTCAGAAATAGCTCATTATTCAGAACCAATTCACATAACACTTCCAAAGCCACTTGGGATTTCTGAGTAGATTAACTGGTGCCTGGTGGGCTGGTGTAGAATAGATATCCAAGAAAAGCTATGCAAATAAGAGACTAGATTAAGAAGGAGTCGTCCACTTTTTGCTGGACTTCAAGGCTGACGCCAACCAGACAGCTTGCCCATATCGACTAGGTGGAAGCCTTCTTATTGAGGGGCCTAACATTCCCGGGGGCAAAACACGATACTATTAGCCTATGGATAGGTGGTAGTTAGATAGGTAGATAGGTATAGGTTGGTAACGCAACTGTTCACTTTTATTAGTATAGTCTTTGCTTTAGTTAGGAGTGCACGGAGTTAGAGGTGATTAGGTTTATCTTTATTGAAATCAATGTTTATT
>QKMV01003216.1:0-11797 GCA_003287335.1 Lednia tumana
GTACCAATGTAACAAGGTTCTAGCTTTCAACCACAATAAATGTCTACCAAGTACCAATGTAACAAGGTTCTAGCTTTCAACCACAATAAATGTCTACCAAGTACCAATGTAACCAGCCAAAAATCACATGGCAGCTTAATTTTATAACAAACCTGACAAAAAACTAAATAAAATTTTTAAAAAACAAATAGAACCCAATACCCATTATAAGGTTATTGTTTAAAACCTGTGTTGTTTACCGTTCTGAACTGGGCAGAAGCTATACCAACTACGTAGTCCAGTTGTATAGCAGGTATGTATACATTCAAAGCTCCCCAGGCCATATTTACCAAGTTTCTCGAATTCTTCCTTGTCTGACATCGTCTCTTCTATCGGTTCCCGTTTCACAACCAAAATGACACTCGCCCACAACGCGTTTATACAAAGCGTTGCGGCAAAGCCAATCGGAAAAAAGCTGTAACATGCAATTGATCAGTTTCAACGTGCCACCTGACTGGAAAGTGGTAACATAATCTCTAGATTTGGAGTTTTACTCCGAAAAATTCTGTCATCCTGCTGGAACTTTTACATGACTGCTAGCTGAGAGCACACACAATTTGGTAGAGTCTATACAGTCAGAGACCATACTGCGTTACACCCACAAAATATGCTTTCTAGCCATACCTACCAGTGTTAACTGCCACCATCGCCCCGGGCGGAAAAGTATGTTCTCCCAGCTGTATTTAGAGTTTTTTTTATATAATACACATGTGTACATGTTCGGAATCAAAGTTAGAGCGAGAAGGAAAATTTTGGCGAAACGAGGTCTAAGAACCCGCCTCTACTTTTTATGATGAGAGGAACCAAATGATTTTGTGCTAAATTTGAGTGACAAAACTAAGGCTCTGATTCTCTATTGCAATGGTCTTAAATTGAGTCAGTCTCGGCCTACTGCAGTGATGATTCGATTAAGAATTTTTATTAAATTAGTATCCTAATTAGCAGTTGGCTGTCGTCGCTGAGAGCAGATAGTCGTCATAATGCACAATTTTTTCCTTCCTTCGTGTTCAGTGTTAATAGCAATTATCAGTGCAAGATTTGATTACCCACTTCCACCTCCTTCATAAGCCATGACTCATACCTACACCATCTCCTTTCAGCCTATGCGCCATACGTAACGGCAGTCAAATTAACTCGGATATCTCAACAGAATAAATAATGGAAAACTTACCTAGCAAAATAATATCCTTTAAGACCAAAGAGTTTCCAGACCGAAGACAATACAAGACAACAGACAGCTGTCACCTAAAAGTAATTTAATCTGCAGCCCTAACGAGATAATCAAATATCTTACTTATTAAGCATAGTACAATATTTGAGATAATTGACCTGTAAATTGAATCGCGCGCTAGCGACGGTACGCAGCGCGAAACATTGAAATTGAATGGCAACAGCCATTCAGAAACCTTCATTTTTGGTAACCGATATTTGGTTCTTAGCCAGCCACTAAAAATCCGGCCTTGATTTCTTACGGGCAATGCTGAATCAGGGAAATGATATTTCAAGCTGTATCTCATTCGTCTGTCCAGAAATGATAGCCCTTCACTATCCTATTTTTGAAGATATTCAAAATATAAGTGCCTTGCTAGGTTCGAGATTTTCGTATTAAATTGCCTATCATGAAGTGGATAAAAATGTCATGTCTCAAAATGGGTGCATTTATAAGATAATTGTATGCCAACATTTTCCATCCCATATTCGCCTAATTTTCTCAACCATGAGAAAATATAGGATTAGCATAATAATTGAGAGAAAATTAGGTTTAAATCTAGAGGCGATAGGCTATGCTAACTAGCCAGTGCCTAGTTTGATATTCTGGCATTATTATTTATAATTTTTATATTCAATACCTCTTTAACTTAATAATAAGAAATGATTTGATAGCAAAGCTGATTCACTTTAGTTGCAAAACGCGCAAATTTTAGAACACTGTGGCTCTAAGCCGCCCCCTACAGCTCGTCGAGTACAGTCTTCGCTCTGCTCACTATGCCCATCCAATAATAAAATCAATCGGAGGAAATAAAAGTTTAACAGGGAATAAAATGATCGGTATTTTGTGTATTTAGGCCAATTTGTTAAAAGGTACATATCTTGTGCCAATGCTCATGGGGCCATGTTAATGCCAGCCTCTTATTTGTTCACTGGCACATTATGTCATAGCGATTGCTTTTCCATCAACACACCTGTTAAAACTTTATTTAACTACAGGTCTTATTTAGTCTATCACACCACATTCAATTTAATGCAATTAAAATTTGAATTTTTATTACACGTTTCTTTTCTACATTGATTAGCACACATGCAAACAAAATAATTAACTTTACCCTAGTGCTAGAGGGAGAATAAGCAGATTTGAACTCAAATGACCATTCAGAAATTCTCGGTTTAATGTTTGCTCCGTGAAAGGAGTGCTTTGTTCACTAAATTTCTTTAAACAAAAAGGTGGTGAGTGGTAAGAAACGAGAAATTTTATTTCTATCAAGGATAAAGGTTTCTATTTTGTGACAGTACGATATTTTGGCATGCTAACTTGGATATGCAATTATTTAATATTTGTTCAAACTGTGAAAATATTAACCATGTCGTACCATCAGCTAGTTTTTGTGCAAAGCTTAGTGGTGAAAAGTGTCATATTCAAGCGGGGGAATAAAAACAGCTGCAAGATTCCAGTAATCGAGTCACTTGCGGGTGATTGTAGTGGTTCGTGAAGCAATGGTGGTTTGGTGATTGTAAATTTTACCCGGAACCTCAACACACCATGGCTGCTTTTAATTCAACATGGTGCCGAGGCTGCTTGCAGCCGCCAATTTTTAACAAAACGTTGCTCTTACTAGTAGCTAGCAATTAAGAGCCCAAAGGAGAATGATGTTGGCGCAGCAAGCTGGATTTTTAAGTGTATGCAATATATTACAGCCTAGTAATTAGCAACAATCACCAAATGTCAGACATTTATGAGGACTTTTGTATCGGGTGCTAGTCAACGCGATCAGCAGACAAAATATTCTGCCAGCTAGTGCTGATTTCTAACTCAACCACTATCTCACCACCACACAGCTCGTAGCTGCGTGTCTACCTGCATTCAAGCATCTTAGCCCAACTTAAGCAGACAACCATGGCTTGAGACAAGCCGATTTTCATAAAGCTGTGTGTTGACTTTTAAATCAGCACCATGCAATTGAAATGTCAGGCAATTGTGCTGCTACCTGGCCAAAACCTGAAGTAATCTCCATAAAAGAGTGAAAGAACAGTATAGAAGATGGTTTCTGGGACTATGTACCTCAACCTACATCCTCTGTGCTACTCTTATTGTTTTCAGGTGAGGGATAGTTGTATGTGTGTCCACTTTCATAACGTTTCTGCTTCACAGGGCGATCACTGGCATGTTGAAGCATATGAGTTTTTAGACTGCCGCTTTGGGTAAATTTCTTGTCGCACTGCTGACAACTGAACGCCCGCTCGCCGGTATGGACTACTTGATGGCTTTTCAGGTCATTGTTTCGTTTGAAATTCTTGCCACACTGGTCACAACCAAACGGGCGTGCCCCACTGTGAATCCGCATGTGACCGTTCAGGTGGCTTCTTGACGCAAATGACTTTTTACATTCTTGACAGCTAAAAGGTCGACCTTCCAGGTGAAACAACTGTATGTGTTTCTTAACACTGCTGCTTTGCGTGAACTTATCTCCACAAATTGGACAGCTGAAAGGCCGCTCACCGGTATGATGCACCATATGCGAACTAAGGTTGCCGCGTTGTACAAATTTCTTGTCGCACAGTTGACAACTGAACTGACGCACTCCTCCATGAATTAAGAGATGATTTTTAAGATCCCCGCTTCGTAGGAATCTCTTGTCACAGAGCTCACACCCAAACGGGCGTTCCTCGCTGTGTGTCAACAAGTGACCGTTCAGGTGGCTTTTTGAGACGAATGACTTTTCGCATACCACACAGCTGAACGGACGCTCTTTTAGAGCTAAGGGAATATGTGGTCCAGCATGTAACAACTTTATGTGCCTCTTAAGATTGGCATGCAACGCATATTTTTTGTCACACTCTTGGCACGCAAATGGGCGTTCGCCAGTGTGCGTAGCCATATGAACTGTCAGGTGTTGGCTTTGAACAAACGTCTTTTGACATTCTTTACAACTAAATGGACGAAGCCCAGTATGCGTCAACATATGTCTGTTGAGGTTTTTGCAGTTCGCAAACTTTCTATGGCAGACTCGGCACGTAAAGGCGCTTTCTCCAGTATGATAAAACATGTGATTCTTCAGGTGCCTGCTCTCGGTGAATTGCTTCCCGCACTCGTGGCAGCAAAACGGGAGCTCACCGGTGTGCGATAAAATGTGAGTTTTAAGGCTGTTGTGATGCGAGAACTTCTTTCCACACTCTTGGCAAGCGTAGCGCTTTTCGCGTGCGTGGTTCAACAGCATGTGGGTCTTACGATGTGGTTTTTCCTGGAATTTCTGGCCACACAAATGACAAACGTATGGCCCTTCATTACCATGGAGTGTCACAATGTGCTTTTTGAGGGTAAACTTAGCTTTGAACGTCTTTTTACAATCGTCACAGCTGAAAGGCCGCATATCAGTCTCCAATTTTTTCCTAGCTAGCTGTTGTTTTGGTGACAAAGCCTTCTTTTCTAAGAGTCTGCTTGCAGCACTCCGACGCTGTGCTTTGGAGGATGATCCCTGGCCTGACCTATCAACTAAACTACAGCCCCCCTCCGTGTTTTTAACATAATTGTTTTCTTCATTGGCATTTTCATATTTTACTTTCAATCGATCACCCTCCGGTTCTTCGTTGCCTGCATTTGGATCATTCCCACCTGCAAATTTAAACAAAGTCTAGCAAGTATGATGGAGGCTGTAAGAGCCGGTATTTTATGTTGTCCTTTCAACAAGACTTTTCTCTGATTTTGACTACATTTTCAAATATCTCGAAGTTCAGCGAGACAAAAAACTACTGGACGGTAATTAGCCTTGGCTCCTATACGGTAGTACCCCAGTAAGAATTCTCTGCATTGCTGGGTAGAAGACATGTACCCTAGATTAATGACTACTAAAGATGCTCAACCTCTAGCTATGTTAAATCTCCATGTTAACACGGTGCACCCGCGTGGAGGCTGACATTTTGGTGATTTTGACTATGGCCTGCCTCTTGCTGTTTCTAAGCGCAAGTATTGCGCACCCTCCATTCACCATTTGTTGCGGCTCAGATTGATTTCAAGTAGAATACCACACTGCTAACTACTTGGTACTAAAGACATAACCGGTTATCGTTTGCCACCATAAGTTAAAGATTGGTCTTTAAGCCGTGAAAGTTTAAGGACGCGACTTTGACATTGTCTGGTAGGAATTACATTGTAAGCCAACAAAAGATGACAATAACGAATGACACAGTCCGATGTTCTAAATCTAAAAAATAAGAAAAAATTTTATAGTTTCAAATTGAAATAGACATTTTTTTTGACTCAAAACTAGAAAAAGAGAAGGCTTGTTTATGTGTAAAAGTGGAAAGACCGGTTTCGAAATTTTTGGTTATCAACCAATAAACCATTGTTATCCCTCCAAGTTAGGTAGGTACTTACGTTCAAAGCTTCCCGTATCAAGGTCCTCAAATTCTTCTTCGGCAGATTTAATTTCTTCTGTTGGCTCTTCTTTCATATAGATTGATTCCACCCGATCTGCAAGAAGAAGGGTGCCATCAAACAAATTCTGAGTTTTAGTTTGCGGCTACAAGCAAATAACGAGGCTCTATTTTGCTAGCTAATGAAATGCATGTGCTAAAATTTACATTTGGGTACGTACTACTAATTTAAACTTATCATTGCCAAATGGCAACCAAGACAAAGAAACCAGTCCAACCCTTTCAAAATTTGCTTTCTGCATAGAATTTAGAGAGTGAAACTCGCAGGGTGCGTAAAAAATTCCGCGTCGAAAAGGGGTATTTGACGCGTATTTTCTACTGTAGAAATTTTCACGTAGAAATTTATTTTGGTAAATAAATGATCAGAAATTTTGTAAACAGCATACCTACAATTCTTTGCAATGACATTTCAAGAAGGTTAAGCAATAACATGGATAACAAATTTACAAAAAAAAAAAAAAGGTCCATGGTTTGAGTCATCGAGTAAGCAGGTATTTTTGAAGTGATTTTAATATTCTTCAGGTTAAGCAATGTTTATTTTAAACTTGACGGATTAAATTTAAATTTAACACGACCAATCAAGACATACGTATGAGGTGAATATGAAATTTTATTTTTAATATTTGAGAAACAAAACAAAGTGTTCAAAAAATACCTATTCAAGTGAATACACTATCTTCATAATGCTGTACTCGTGAATTAAACAGTTTCAGATAAAATTAGAGCAATATTCATAAATATTGACGTATGAGGGATCGAAGAATATGAAACTTCAACGCTGAAACGGGCCTGTGTGAGTGTGACTTCTTCTATGATCAATTAGAGATATCGGTGCGTAGGTACTTGAATACCTGCGGGTAGTCAATCACTCGCGGGTAATGAATTACCCGAGAGTGCCCCGAGTAGCCAGAGGTAGCCCGTAGGTACTAGGTTAAGACAGCAACTATGTACATTCAAAAAACTGTTTTATAAACTGGGTATGATGCTAAGAAATCTACTAAAACTTTCCCAATATTTTGCAAACTATGCCGTTTCGTTTTTCAGGGGTAAATCACTCCAGCATAGTTTGCAAACGTTTGTTGATTTCTTGGCATTCATACCTAGTTTGTAAAACAGTTTTTTTGAAAACTATTGCTTGGACTCAAAGAAATAGTTTTATAGTACATACATTCCATGGTTCCAGTATCAAGATCATCAAATTCCTCTCTTATTTCTTCCACTGGTTCTTCTTTCACGTAGATCGTTTCCACATGATCTGAAACACAAGAGAGTGTAATTATATTACTCTTCAAATATGCACTAATGAACAAATCACAAATATTTGTTCACAAAAGCACCAAAGTTCAATGTTGATAATGACAGCTAACCAGATCCAGAGCATGCTGTGGCAAGTTAACAAAAAGTTAGCTTGTAAACGAAGACAATGAAACCGGGCTACGGTAGTTAGCTTCCTGCAAAACATTTTGAGCCTTTAATAATTTATATTTTAAATTGAAATGTCTGATCTTGGATAAAAGTTTGCATGCATGAAAAAAAACTATTTGTACTTATTCACATTTCGAAATTTACTTTTCAAATGAAAAAATAATTAGACTTCAGGACTGAAACTTATTTATTTGCAAGGTTCTGTCCAGCAAAAAATAGATTTGTAAAAACATTTTTGCTAATAATAATCTTCATTTATTGTGCAGCCCGATTGACCTCAGAAGGTATGAGCAAAGTTACAATAATAAGCCTGTCCATAATAAACCTGTCCAATAATAAGCCATGCATGCCAAGTTAGTAATAAATTTGTACAAGCTATAGTGCCAAGATCTTGTAAAATCTGTGGTCTCAAAAAAGGGATTTTCTGAGTAACGAAATTGATGCATTTTTTTTTGGTTGACTTTTGGTCGACTTACTAGCAGTTTAACAGGCGCTATTATTTTGAACTTGAATCTTATCTGTTAGTTTTCATGGTCTTAAGATAAATTACGTTAGAATTGCGTTGCCGATAGGGGTGGGATGGAACAAAATAAACATACTAAATGTTTCAGATCTGGAGTGATAACACAAACTAACATTTCAAATTAAGTTGCTATTTTCAGTAATGAAATTGGCCAATACAGTAAGTTACTTTATTTGTGTAGAGACAAGATAATTATGCACCAAAAAAGGCCCAAGTATGCATGCATTTATGCAGTATCAGCCCCCCCCCCCCCAAATATGCACGATTTATGCACTATCATTAAGTAATGCATTATTATGCACTTTCGTTTTTGCAGAAAATCAAGGGAAAGTTACTAGTATTCAATAGCATTCTGGTTTTAATAAGATTAAAGTCTACTTTGTTGGGTAGTTTCTACTTCTTTAATATTATATTACGTCCTGAACAACAGTTTACAATGACATGGATAACAAATTTAAAGCCAAATACACACACGGCTAGTATTAATTTGAAGAATATTAAAATCACTGAAAAAATACCTGCGTACTTGAGGACTTGAACCCCGAACCTTTTGCTCAAGTAAAAGCAAAAGGAGAAGCAAAAGGTCAAGCAAAAGGCCAGGGGTTCAAGTAAGCAGGTATTTTTGAAGTGATTCTAATATTCTTCAAAACAGTTTTTAGTATATACATATTGAACCTCAAGGAGCAATGGCTGATAAGAATCATTACCAACTTTTCTGGAGTGAGATTCTGTCGCTTGTCAGTAAATACATGGGAAAGAGTTGATATGCACTTCCTGGCAGGGTAGAAGGTGGGGTGAGGATAAGAAATCTTTGCTCAGTGAGCCTGAGATTCTGCGAAATTCCATCCACCATCTAATGTTGGCTGAGGCTTTTCTTATGAAGTAAGTACAGCCATGAGGAAGCTTACAATATAGTTGGCAAAACGTTGGCAGTTTGTTTGGTAGAAGTTCTTGGCAGTTAAACCCATTTTCTAGCGTTTTTTTGAAAACTAGTGCTGAGATTAGGAAGAAGACATGAGTCTTAAGAAATTAATAGCTTCACTCATATTTTTTATCACACTGATATGTACCAGAGTACCAAAAATAGCTGTTATTATGGAATGATTCAATTTTTTGGCCCATTTATGCCCAATTGCAAGGCCGTTTTATGCACGTTTTATGTATGGTTATCGCCGTTTTAGGCACGTGTTATGCATTTTGCTAAAAAAGGGTTGAAATATGCAAAATGAAGTTGGGTTTATTGAAATCGTTTGTACATGAAACACGTATATCCAAAGTCCTAATGTTCTCAGAAGCAAGTTAAAAAACATGCAAATGCATAACTATCCTTTTTTAAAAAAACTGGTAATAACTGGGTTAAACTGCTGAAAACTTCACTGATACTAAACTGCCCAGTTATTAACAGTTTTTTTAAAAACTATAGTGCTGAAATTAGTCAGGAGATATGAGTCTCAAAAATTGCATAACTATCCTGTTTCTAAGTTAACACAGTTGAACCACACAACATTCCTTTTAAAAAACTGCTTTTTAATAGTAAATTTGTCACCATTTTCTGAAGTTCTCGTCCTTAAATGGGCTGTAACCCCCTAAACTAAAAAAGTAGTACTTTGAAGTGGTCATTCGTTAGGAATTAAGAGACAAAAAGAAAATGTTTTCTGCCCTACAAGCCAGAAAAAAATGGGCAAACATGCCATTTTCCAGGAGGGGTGCTCCAGTCAGAATTTCCTATACAAAATTCAACAGGGAATTTTTCATCCCTGAGCACCTAAAAGTAATGTTGGTCTAAATAATAAAAAATAGGAGATTTATAACATGTTCATTCATCTTTCTTAAGTTCAATAAAAATAGATATTTCTATTATAGGTAGTTCATGTAAGCCACAGTATTTAGTGATTTCTGATTACCGAAGAAACGTGTTGTATTTTACGAATATGCCTGTGCTACTCTCCCGTTGATCGAGTTGCAGGGCTCGCTAGCCAAAATCTTTAAAAATTTGTAAAAATTCATGGACTTTCTACATTGTTATTTGGCAGGTCATTTTAGAACACCATTATTCATTCAAATCTAAATGTAATTATAATTTTAGAGGGTTTCAGCTCCTTCAATGGTTCTGAATTTATTTCATATTCATCTACGTTGGTGCAATTGGTACATACAAATAGTTTCCGTAACGGGATCTGCGTATTCTTCCTCGCCGGATGTCATTTCTTCCACTGGCTCTTGTTTCACACGGACGGTTTGCACAGGATCTGCAAGACAGTGGGCGTTGTTAAGAAATTGTGATTTTTAATGCAGGGCTGAAAGTAAATAAGAACGCAGATGGCCCTACGGCCTGTCTTGAGTACCAAAATCTCTTTTTACATGAATTATGTTCCTTTGCTTTGACAGCAACGTAAGTTTCAGGTCCTCAAAAAAAAAGTAACTTACATGTTCCTCAAAAAGAATTAAGTGTTTTTTAATTGTTTTCTTTTTCAATAAAATAATTCAATTTAAAATAAATAACACAAAAATAATTTGTAATTTCTGTTACAGTAAAGATTGAAGCAGTACTAGTATAGGTATATTACTATATACTGTATACACTATCTACTATATACAGTACTAATATAATAATACCTACATAAAATAATATTGCAAAATTATATGGTACATTTTGCAAAGACCTAAAACTAAACAAAATAAAGCCTAATAACATGCAAACTGCAGAACTCGCCATCAATACCACGAAGATAAAGCTCCTCTAATTCCATACATCTTAGATAATAATGAAGGTAAGTCCTATCATTAGACTCCTAGGTGCAATTCTTCAAGAAAGTGCAAAAATCAAGTTTCTTAGCACAAAGATATTTAATACCCTCAATTGGAGAGAACAAATGGTGGAATTAGCAAAGAAGGTGGCGCCTATCACAAACCTCCTTCAAAATGTATGTGCTGAAACAGCATTAGAAAGATGGTGTATTATCCCCTTTTTAACCTACGGCATCTTATTTTGGGGAACTCAGTGAATGTCGAGAAGCTTTTGATCTTGCAGAAAATTGAACCGAGTAATTTCGGCGATTGAAGGAGCAAGTAGAAGAATATCATGCGGACGACTTGTCGAAGACCTTAAAATCCTTACAGCCACAAGCTTATATCTTCAGGCTGTCATGAATCAAGTAAGGACAGATAAAGTGACTGATTCCCAATTTTACAACCAAGACACACGGCATAAAGTAGACCTTAAACTAGAAATATATTACCTCCAAAGATCCATCGTACCCTGGAGCTGTGCAATTTAATTTTTAACTACCAGTCGACGAAATTTAAAAATATAAAAGATGACAGAAACTACTTCCATAAAAGAATCTTTCAATTATAAGGAATTTCAATTTCTCGTATTCTATGACAATCTTGATTGCTATCATTGAGTGCAGATATTCGGTATGAGTGAACGGAGGTTTTGAGAGCCGAAGGGGTATGTTTGAGAATTTCAGGTTAGTGCTCTCCTGAAATATGATTGTCGGTCCTAAAAAGGGTCTTTAAAAATCGATGTTCATCCAACGTTTCGACGGGGTATGAATAATTATTTTTATTTTCCCGATGGCGTCATCGCCGTCCGCCTTCTCCATTGGCCATCGCCTTCTCAGTAACACGTTATTTACGTTTAATTTCTACCCAACACTGGCCGTAGCATCGCTATAAATAACACTCTTAACTAGTTGGCGGAAAGTCAGATTATTAGCTGGAGACAATGAAACTATCCTACTGTTTTAAAATGTAGTATGTACACTAGGAAAAAGTTTGCACATGTGGAGAAAGATGGAATTTTCATGTCAATAATACTAATGTCACTTCAGACAGGCAGGCATTTTTGGAGTGATGGTAAAATTCTGCATGTTAAAACTAGCCTTGTAAATGGCTTTAAATTTATAATCCTTGTCAAAGAATATTGACGTTTGTCCAGAATTTACAACTGAAATCGATAAAAATGTACGTTGGAACTATGTAGTATCATTTTTTTTTTTTTTTTAACTGTCGTGTTCACAACAAACTGTAGTGTCATGTTTGGCGCAAGGGTTTAGAATGTAGATTTCATGCATTCTTCTATGGATGAATTTATGATATTTTAAAGCATGTTTTAATTTTAGAGGACTTGGTCTACACATTTTATTATGTTTTATG
>QKMV01003217.1:0-11796 GCA_003287335.1 Lednia tumana
ATTAAAGTCGATACGATTCAATTTTAAATTAGCTTGATGTGAATGCGCGGAATCTTGAATAGTTTTTCTGCACGAATACGCGAGACAGTCAATGATAAATATTTCTATTTGCGCTTCGCTTATCTCTTTTCCAAATACTTGTCACAGTATGGTAATCGAACGACACCCATGTGGCACGAATGTGACACAGATTGCTGAAGGCATTACCATATTTCGACATGAGGTCGTAGTGCCGCGGTCACGCGCCAATTCAATTTCAACGGCGGGCTGGAAATAGTAATTCGCATTGGCGTTGAGATGGAAATAGTCGAGTTTATACTTTACCCGATCATTGAGCATTGTGATTCTCATTAGCCAATGGCAGTCGAAAGCGCACAATAAAAGCGCACCACCACCACACCAGGTTACGTACACCGACGCGTATCGCTATGCTAAATAGAACCATGCACATGTGAACACCAAATAAATCTAACTTTGGAAACCGGAGAACTATTACGACGTAGCTTCGAACTTTGTAATTTACACTGTATCTTATCCGACGTGCAAGTCTAGCAGTTTGGCAGAAATTTGAATGTATAAGATGATCACAATTGCAAATTGTCACTTGCTAGTAATTAACGTTCAACGGTACGCTGTCTCCGATGGAATAACTTATGAAATACTCAAATATGTAGACACACCATTGATTATAAGTTAGCTAAACATGACAACAAATCTATTATACATTGATGCTGACACTGCAGCATTCAAAATGGAAAGACTCGTAAAAGAAACAATTTGATTTGTCAGGAAACTAATCATCCGTACTTTATTCCATGATTAAACAGATGTTCAACGAAAGACCTAAAAATAACGTAGATATTCCCCAAAAAAAGCAACGGGGGATTCGATTGGTTCGTGCAAAGGAGGGCACGTCCGATAGTGATGAGGGAGAGAGAGAAAGAAAGAGATAGAGATAGAGAGATGAAATACGAGCTCCGACAATATTAAGGGATGGCAATGAGTAATATGACGTTCGGTATAGGTACCTTGAAGTCTATGAAGCCGTTCTTGTCCATATCGAATGTTCGGAACACGTGATCGCAGAACTCCTCCGCGTTCCCGCTCGGGAAGAACATTTTGTACATGTCGACGAACTTGGCGGGTGTCAGTCGACCGTTCGGGCAGTCTTGCTGGAAAAGACGGAGAAAACAAATTCGAATTATGTGCGTAAATGAGTTGTGGCCGCAGGGGTTGAAACTTGTGAGACGTTGTCTGCGGCTGTGTGCTGTGTATACTGTGTTGTGTGTTGCGAGTCGCCCGTGGGCTAAATGGAAGGAGAGTGTCGAGACTCAAGAGTGTCTGTCGCGCGATGAAACGATACTCTTAATGAATTGTGAAAGGGAAAGAAGATTGGAAGTTATAAGGCATTTTCTATTATTAACCATCGCGAATTTTCTTTGACAAAAGAGAAAACAGTTTCACTCTCGCAGCGGAATAAACATTGCGAGTCGGTATCTAAAATCCAGTCTTTTGTCCGAAATGCATTGGCTTTGCCACACTACGAACGGAAGTCGGCAAAAGTCTCAGATCAATACTGTACGAAATATAAAAAGAAAAATCTTTTCTCATCTGGATTAAAAATGACAACTAAAGCATTCCTCAGGACGTAGAAAATAATGAAACAAAGAAGTCCATCGAAAAAAGATTCAATCGCACTGTACGCAAATATTGATCGTTTCCTGGTACCGGAAATGTAGAGTAAGGATGAATTGGAAAATCATGTCCATCAAAACCTGGCACCTCCACCACAGCTTATTCAACAAGCCGCTTACGTTCAGAAAGTATCGATTGTTTCGGTTTTTACTTTGTTCAGCGCAGCCAATATCGATGCCGAAGTTGTCCCATACAACCAGAGCGTCGCATTGATCAGTCGCAGAAGGAATAGGCATATACGCGCCGAGTAGGCCTGCATCATTAATTGAATTGGGTGCTCACAAAAGGAAGAAGATGTCCGCATAGCCGTCCTTCTTGAGCATAAAAGATGGCTTAAATTGATTGAGATATTTCCGATATAATATAACGTTGTCTCATCGTCCAATCATAACGAAGCTTATAGACAGTATATCTATGCCACATCCAGATAGCTAGCTAAAAGTAAAGCAACGACCCTTATAGCTAAAAAAGAAAGCAATCTTCCGAGTGAAGAGAAAGACGTCGATTCGCTAGCTGCACGCTCAGCTTGGCGACGCGGGGCTGTGTAGAATGTCACTCGGGCAAATGCGAGACGATAAAAGGCGGTAATTAAAAGAAGAATGATCAGAAAGATCTCGCGCGCGAGAGAGCAGCGCAAATTAGCGCCAATCTAACTTCTGACAAATTTGAGTGGGTCGGCTTCGTTTCAAAAATTACTATTACTCGAAATTACACGCGCAGATGACAAAAATCGCTCTTTTCGAAGACACGCGAAGCCCACGACAGATTTCGCTCACCCCAATCCTTCCTGTATGCTAAACGGAGATCAAAGACTAATTGCAATATCAACGCGGCTTCTCTTGGTTGATCAAGGCGTCACCCATGCTAGTTTCGTAAACGAGAGGTTATAAATGCCGACTGAACTACCAGTTCCATCCACCAACCGCTAATAGCACGGATAAGGTGTGACCCGATATTATACGCAATTATAACATACCCGTTAATTCCTAATTATAAACTATCAACGAGCATCAATATTCGAGGGCAATTTATCCACATATCAATAAGCGCCTTACAAACGGGGGTAGATCACCACACTCATACTCACGCTGCATCGCAATTAGCACGGATAAATCAATTATGAAACGAATAGTGTCAGGTCAGCATTTCAATATTGATGCACCCACCGCACCGCGTCCCTCCAGACAGACTGCAGGCGACACTTTAACCGCGCACAATGTCGATATTCTGGCGTGGAAATTATATCACATGGCATCATGATTTTCCATGACACGGCATTGATGCAACAACGCGTGATGCGATTAACGTGACGCACGTTATAGTTACGTTTTCTACGATTTTCCTGGATATATATACACACGCTTGCGGAGACACGAGGGCGGACGTGACGAGACGCACTTATGATGCGTGATACGTACGTAGGTGGGCGACGGGATGATAAAATACCACCCCTGAGAGGTAAGAGATATCCATGAGACATTTGCTTGGCTATAAAATGTATATGGCGGCTGGCTCTAGTGTCTGCAAGTTCTAGATGTGGAAAAACAGGAGGAAATGTATTAAACTGAAGTGATGGATAAAAGTTGAATGCGTGCGCAAAGCCTATAATTTATAGAGGATATTGGCGAATCAATTCGCCGTGTGACCTTTAGGTGCCATATATTTCAATTTGTCGCATATTATGTCAACACTATGCAAAAAAGCCCGTGCAAGGATAGGAAAAGAGTAAGACCGAAAAGACGCATTACAATAGATATCCAAGCAATGTAATGAACGGGGGAAAAATCTAGACCTCGCCATTCTCAAATGAGTGATTTACTCCATGGGGAGGTCATAGATTCCCCTGTCCCCATTTGCTCGAGTTTCTATAGTTTTTTCCTCCTTTCGGTCCTGTCCCGTGCTTGCAAGAGCTGTTTTGCCTAGTTGTTAGCATATCTTTCGGGAGAGTTTTCTGCAATGAAGCTCGTTCCAGGACATAGGACTTTTAATGAAATACTTCTGTTTGTTCTACACCAATTTAGGTGCCATATCCAGGAGGCGGGGCATGCTTTGCGAAGACGTTCACTTCGAGTCTTTCGTTCTCATTCCGCTAATCTATCTGTCTCTGTCATATCAACTCTTGTAATTCGCATCTTTCCCATTTATCCAATATTTCGTTGTCGTGAAAATTTAATTTCACGGATATTTTGATGTTCGAGGTGTTGCGACTCGGCAGACAGTCTCACACTTTAGGCCGCACCGTGCTATTCGGGGGTCAGGGGAGTTGCGTTTTAGTAGAGTAGATGTTACAATTATATAGACCTACTGCGTGCTTATGTGTTTTGTGTGATTTAACAGTGCATCCAATAATTGTAGGGGGTTCGTTCAGTCATATTATGAATAGCGAGACATGAAGATAAGATGGCGATGAATTATTAGTTTTACCTTGAATCCTTTGTACCACTCCTTGATGGTAGGCTCATCGTAGCGGGTGTGCGATTTGAGGAAGTCCATGTCCTCTTTCGACAATTTGTCTTTGGATCCGAAACAACCCATCTGGAACAAGAGAGAGGCAACTGTCATCTATTGGTCGAGAAATTGGCGTGATAAACAACTTTGCTAGGGCGATATTTCTGAAAAGAATCTCGGAAATCCAATAATTGCCTTCATGCCAAGACGCGCCCGATTAATGGCGTAATGTTTTGCAGTATTTTATGTGCAAGAACGGAAAGGGAAGCCGGGAAAGAAAAGGCTATAATTCAAGATTACTGTGTTTCGGCCATGCCCTTTCTGCTGTGTGTGTGAAGAAAATTCACAAGACTTAACTTCTAGGTCCAAACCAACTTGGAAAACTTAATTTTAGTGGCGTAGACGAACGGGTTTTATATATAGCACGAAAAAATAAAAAAATAAGTTAATTTTAAATATGTTTAGCCTTAGGTATACACTGGGGAAAAAACGATCACGACACTTCTAACGAGATTACCGGGAAAGCTTCGCTCGTTCTTGCCCCCCAAACCACACGACAGCTCACGAAAACTAATTCCATCTGCCTCCCACCCCACCCCACCCCACCTCTACAACCTTATCAATTTCTCGTCTTTCCCAGCCGCGTATTTCCCCCGGAAAACTCTGCGCTTATATTGCAGATAGTAGTCTAGGAGCAACTCATGGTTTTTCGTTGATTCCAGCCCGCGAATTTGCCTCGCACTGTTGTTACATGCAGCTTATTGAAGCGAGCGGGAGAACTAATATCGACTTACAACTCGCACACAAGGGCACTTAGGGCCCCTTCTGCCACCCCCGAGGCGCAGCGCGCTTTCCTTTCTCAACACTCCACAATCTCCATGCGGTTTTGCGAAATGTCTGTTCTACTTTGATATGGGCAGATAGGGTAAAGCTACGTACGTTACGTCCGCACAACAAAGCCAGCGTGAGCTATGCGATTCATGTGCACCTATTGTCACTCGTAGATCTAAGGGGTCGATTTTACTCTCTTCCAATATGCGCACAGCAAGCTCCCACTTAATAATTGATTTGCTACTCCCACCCTGTGTGATTGAAAATGAAATAACACACAAAATAGCAAAACAACCTCGCAATGAAAACGAGAAAACAGAACTTGCGTAACCAAACGAGAACTCAACGAGCCTACGAGAACCCACCCCCTTGGTCGCCGATTAGCTCAGTGCTGTGCTCCAAACGAAATGTCAATACGTTACTCTACAAGGGGGATGGATTCATATTTCGTGTGTGGCATTTTGCAGGACGTTTTCGCGAGTGAAATTGTTTTTATTATATGAAGAAGGAGATCGTAAAATATTCACCGCACGAAACGTTTGCTACACTCATAGTTCGTATATACACGACACCATGAATCAAAGGCGCCTTTTAGAGTTTATTTATTTACTTTGTATACTATTTTATGGCAAGAGTATAATTTAAACTTTCGAAGCGCTACAGGTTTCTTTTTTAACGGGAAAAATGTGCAGTCTACATTAAAATGTGTGGCTGGAGACCGCTTTGCCGCGCTAACGACCCGATGAACACTCAACAAAGCTTTTCAAGTGCCACTGAGCGTTTAGTTGCGACAAACATATTGATTCCACGTTAAGTATCTCAATATATACACAGCATCACGAGAAGAAGCTCAAGTACTTAAGGCCAGTGTCGAATTGGCGATTGATCTTCCGTGGTCGGATACATTTTACAACTTGTGCCGAAGCCATGAATCTCAATTAAATATGGAGCAAGACACGTCGCGAACGACTCGAGTTCAGCCCCCGGGGGGAAAGGAGGGAGTATTGACTTTGTTCTCGTCAACGCGTCTACGGCAGAAAACTATGAATAATTATAAGCTCGCTATACGCATGAGAGATTGCTGTGCCGTACGTTTATAGTTTCGCATTAGGTATGTTGCACTGTGTATATTACAGCTTCGTCAAGTCGTGTGTCGCGACCAAATACTTCTGCGGATTGGTCATGATCCGCGAGCGTTTGCGTTCAGTAATGTTTGCGCGTTGAGAAAAGCATGGGCTGGCAGCGGTGAAGTTAATCGGTAATCGTCAATTTCCGATGCGATTTCCACCCGCCAAGTGTAGCATCCCTTCGATCTCACCAGCTGTTTTCCATTGGCACGAAGCTCATCCTATAAAGAACTTACCGGAGAAAGAGAGACGGATTTTATTTATCAGATATAGATGCAGTAAAACCTTCCGATATCGTGGCTTCTAGCCAGGAAGACGTCACATTCACCCACGCTCGCGCAAATCATAACATACAACGTGCGGTATTCGCGCTCGATGTGCTCTAATCTCCCCATTGGAAAAGTGGTGTCAGGATACTTTCCACCTGGTCTTCCAACTGCTGTACATTCCCCGCTTTTCATCGCTTTTCCTAAACAAATAACACGTATCTACGTACCACGCCCATGGAATTAAACTTTGCAACATCACGTCAGTCGATCGACTTTACACAAACTGCATTACCATATAAATGCACTTTTTACTTAGACTACCTATGCAGTCCTGTCGTACGTGGATTTAACTAGACATGCATATTGCATGCGGCACGACAGGCTGCAATGTGCGAGGCGAGGCGTCTATATATGTATAGGAGAGTATGGAAGACAGTTATTTGGACGATGCTAATGAAAGGGAAGTTGGCAATTAATAAATGGAGCTCATTATCTTGAATGTAGGGGATGGGGGGGGGGGTCGTTCGCTATTGTTTGACTCAAAATGCCAAGTGCTTCAAGCTTCTATTTAAAAAATTGTTTGGTATAAGGGAATGGGAATTGGGAACTGGGGAGGGATCGGATCTCTCCAGGCGAAAGTATGTTTATGAGATCCATATTTTTATAAGCGAGGATATAAAAGTGAGAGGCACCTAGGCCATAAAAACCAAGATTTTTTTCATGAATATTGAAATTGGAAATTAGTTCCCGTTTGGCTAGCATATAACTTGTTGAAAACTTCAACCATAATAGACATTGATAGTCTGTCAATAGCTCGTTGAGTGAATCAATACTGTCATCGCGCGTTTGCTAAAAAGTATAAATATCCTGCATAAGTTGTTTACACATCCTACATCCAGCGATATCGAATCATGTCGTAAATTTGTTTCCGCAATCCTCGCATGCTGTTTCAATTTAGTTGTAGCACAAAATGGTATATGGTTCGTTCGAGCTTGGTAGAACTCAGTGACGTGACCAGCGTCTACGATTGATGCATGCGACAAGTAGATACATAAAATAGGAAAATAAAATCGTCTATATATTTTGATATGTATATATTGTCCCCGAGAAAATGTGTGTGTAAAATGTGAGTTTCAAAGCACGATTCGCTGATAAAGCAGCTCCTGTCAGCCAACACAATGACACATGTAATGAAAAGCGACTAATTACGGTGATTAGATGTAATCAAGTAGATAGGTTGAAAAAGAGAACGCGGCGAACAGAAGACACAACTGCTATGACAGTCATGATAATTAATTCAAATATGTCCGACCGGGCTTACCAAAATGGTGGATACAAATACAACGCAGAAATTCGCTAAGATCGCGTCGCCGACTAATAAATTGCAAGTCAGCTGAATCATCAAAGCACGTGGTTGATGGTATGGCCATGGTATAAATCCCGTGTCATCGACAAAGATACTGTGCAGTGCATGGTTCTGTTCACTGTTCAGCATAATGAAGGCATAGTTCATGCTCAAGGCATTAGGGCACGCTTTATAAGGAGAAAGCTTTCTGATTCATGACTGACCAGACGATGGCCAGCAAGAGCGCTATCGATAACGATGCATATCCAAGTCGAGATCAAACATGGACGAATTAGAAAATAATGGGATAACAGATTGTGAAGATTGAGTGTCTTATCAACGCTCGGCGTTCGATTTGCAGCATTCACTTGGCGTGCCATGAACGAGGTTTTAGAGAGCGAGAATTTAAATGGAAATTTAGTAAGCAGGGGGTGGCAGGCCGACTGGCACCCTGAATTATGATGTCAACGCGAAATTTTAATTAATTAAATGTTTCGGCGTGTGGTTTTGCTTGAGTTGTCTAGCGTTGCCTGCCTACCTCTCTACCTACCTATATATAAACAATTAGTTACAATGTGAACCGTGACGCGTCTGTATTCGGTGCCACGGCAAAACACAATTTCGCATGTTAGCCAGTGATTAACGTGTTTCTTCGGATGTGTATTACCACGCGGCTACTGCTAAAAGTGGACTTGAAGCCTGTCGAAATCGTGTATTATTTCAATTTGAAAGCGAGCTGAAAGGAAAGTGGTCGGAGAGAATTGTTCAGGTATGATGTTTGGGCAATTATACAATTAACATCCAGCATCAAGAGTTCGACCCTGGCGTATCTCACCGCTATCGGCTTCTATAAAGGTGCAGTTTGCGCTTGAGGTCGACGGATGATCAACGCTCAAGAAGAGCAAAGTACGTTGCACACACACACACACACACCTGCACCCACACACAAACACACCTAAGCGTTCGAATTGTCCTAACTCTCTGATTCCCGACGAAAGGTGCAACACGCCTATGAAGAGTCACAGCTACACGCATACATCTCGCCTACGCTCGCACACGTCAAAGCTCTACTAGCGCAACACACATGTATCTCTTATCAAAATCTAGCACAGATAACAATATTTATTCATTTTTCAAATCCGATCGCTTTATCTATACACACAAAGTCAATCTCAAATCAGTGCGTATTGTTCGGCCGTGTACCGATATATGATCGATAATAATTGGGATTGATTGGTAGACGCAGGCTCCGGATTGCGACGAAAGTGACCCTGACGTACGTCGCCGACTATCAGACAACGACTAACCAGCTCCGCGGGCTCCGCGGGCTTCGAGAGCGAGGTGGTCTGCCCCGGACTTGATGCCGTGCTCGCCCCGCGCATGCTGCAACCTCCTCCTCCTCCACCTCTAGAGAGGCGGCGGCGGCGGCGGCAGAGGCAGAGGCAGAGGCAGCGGCGGCATCGGCGGCGGGGATATAGCATGGACTTTCCCAGCATGGTTTGGATGCACGTTATATGAGTTATATACCTGGTCGCTATATTCGCTGCTGTGCTGTTGTATATTCCGCTGGACAATACAATGCGCGCGATATGAATGTAAACAAGTAATTAATCATTCCACGGGAGACATTCAGAAGAACTTAAATATGCGGGAAGACTTCTTGATGAATGTGCTGGTACGTGTATACCATCAACAGCGTCGTCGACGTCGTCGTTTAGGGTCCAGGATAAGTATATAGTGCACAGATCGATCGGGGGTGGGTGGGTGGGTGGAGGGGGGAGAGGGTGTTGGTGGTTTGTATTTACAGTGCCTAATGATCGCCTCTCGACCGTGGTTGATGCATGGGAGGGTGGCGTTTGACTTCCGACACAATCTCTTTTAACCCACAGCCCATTGATATTGCGGCCGATCGAAGAGATTGGTTGGTTATATTGAGAAACATGTCCTGAATCGACGATGAAGGTGAAACTTTGGGATATCTTATCCCTGGCTACGCTGCGAACTTTTCCGAGCACGGCTTTTCAAATCCAAACTTATCCGATCTTATTCTATAATGTATAAACACGAGCCTTAAGTCGTAACTTTATCCAAGCAGTATGAGTGGAAAACGCAACCAAATTGATACAGTATAGTCTAACACCATCAGTGCTAGAAATTAACCCAATCAACAGCTTATCCGGTCGCCACAGCCGGCGACAAAGTCGTAAAAGTTGTAGGATCACGCTTTTCTTTTTGACATTGATCCGGAGGGGGGGGGGGGGGGGATGCAGACCCGTGAGCCGGTTGCAGTCTTGGACATGTTATCGTGCCTCGCGTCTGGATTCCTAATCAAACAAGCGTTCATCGATTGAACGTATTTCGCTACTTCACAACACACCGAAATCCTTCTTGTCTGCCTGCAGTTTCCATCCACCTGTTGTCTCCAAACACAATACTTATGGCATTTTCGAATGGGTACACCACTGCGCACTGAGTGCACAGTGTGAGAGAGACAGCGATTGTTTAACGATCGTTAATATTAGCTTTCTTTCTCAGAATGCACTCAGTACGCACTGGTGCATGCCAGTCGAAAACGCCAAATTAGTTTTCTTTTCCAAGGCCGAAGGTAACGTATTTTGCATGAACTTCAGTTATACACCCCATTGGGATAGCAGGAACCCTATGTTTTAACCATTTTCTTCCGGCTGTGGGTCAGGTTTAAAATGATGGCTACGGCAACCAGAAGTTACATAATAAGGCTCCAGTGGTCTGGTGTGAGTAGCGACTCGCGTGTGTCCTTGGCAAGACCACAACAAAAGGTTGATCTTCGAACATTGCATAGTTCGTGGTGGGGATGAGCAACTAACTATTCTGCGAGGACGACGTCGGTGTTACAGGGATGGATGCCGCGTAGTCTGCTGCCAGCTGGGAGGAAAGGATCATCACCAAAACTCACTCGATACTGGGAATCGCTATGATGCACGCGTTGATGAGCAAGCGTCTATGCAAACTTATAGTTTAGATTTTAATTTATGCTTAAAGCATTTACTGCTTTCTAACATTTTCGCCTTGGGAGTTTTGTGAACGACGTAAGTAACATTCCTAGAGACGATTAAAGTTTGTGATGCAATGCATTGCTCCTTACATTTCTTAATCCGAAACCTAAATCGCCTCTGGAAGGGAAGTGGTCCATTTAATTGTAAATAAGTGCTTCCAAATTTCAAGCTTCATTGTTACTAAAGCTTATTCACACCACTTACGAACAATCACACAGAAGGCCGGTTGTCGCAAGGAAACAATTTCCATTAAAATGCTTATCCATGCTAGTCTTCTGATAATTTCCCAAATTTTTAACATGCTTTAATGAAAAAGTCTACCGGACCGATTTCCCCCAAAAACTATACGGTTCGAAAGGAAAAAATTCCGATTATAAATCTTCCCGGTGCTAATCTGATGGGTATTCCCCAAAACTTAATTGTTTTTATTTTCAAAAAAAATAACGGCCTGATTTCCCCCCAAAACCATGCAGTTCTATTCTGCACCAGTTTGCAGCGATGAAAAAAATGTCAAGTCGATCGGGCCTTTCGTTTAGGCTGTAGGGAGGACACAAAAACAGAGGATGCTCCATATCAGTTGTGTGTAAACGAAAGATTCCGAAAGATGGCCATCTTTAGAAGTCTTCACTCGTCACGTGCATTCCTTACAACGCATGTCGCAGATGGTCACTCTAAGGTTTACTAGAATCATTTCCGTGACGTCAAACCCATTCGGTGTACAATGCAGTGAGTGGGCCCGCTAAACTATAGCGGGTGTAACGAAAGATATTTCCCTGACGGCGAGCGAAATTGCGAAATTGCTTCCATGAGATTTAGCCGGCATAGTTTAAAAAGAATAAATTAGCCCAGAAATTGATCATGCCTGCTCTTGGATAGGTAATGTTAATTTAAATACAAATAAATTTGTCACTCATGTTTGGGTTTATCCGTGAAGTGATCGTCAACCTTAAAACACTTTTGTGCAAAAGGAATGGACGACTAGTGATCAAGGTATTCCAGAGTCAATCAACGTTGGGGGACAATGCTTTTCTTATGGCGTTAAAAAT
>QKMV01003218.1:0-11796 GCA_003287335.1 Lednia tumana
TTTGTTCCAAATTGATTGATGCACAATATTGGTCAAGTGATCTTTGGTCAAAGTCTAAAGATAATGGTCAGTTAATACAATAGCAACAACAATATCTAGCCTCTTAATTTACAATACATCGTAATACAACAATATACCAGTAAAAAAGGAGAAATTATTTTAAATTATTTCAAAATTAGTATCTTTCCTTACAGATTTTATTTCAACAGTTTATTTCATAAAGTTCACACTCAATTGGTTACATAGTACATGAAGTACGTCTGTGAATGAATAACGACAGAGAGACCGTCGAACAATGCTATTTGTGTAAATATAAAAGAAGGGTATTGTGCTGTACGCTCGATCGCTTGGTCTGATCGAGTTGGTTTGTTCGTTCTTTGTCCCGTGCAGAGCTGAAGAACACGTTTGAGATAGCACCTCGAGACCAGCCTAATGTGATCCTAGTGGCCAAATCTCCCGAGGAGAAAAACAACTGGATGGCTGACCTGGTAATGCTCAACACCAAGAGGTGAGTTGCGTTCCAACCTTTCAACCGTTTCAAGTAGGGGTGCCAATCGATTCGATTAATCGATTATGACTACAAAACGATTAATCGATGTCACTTACAATAACCGAAATATAAGATTAAAATGTTCAAAACAATCTCAGAGTGGATTTTTTCTATGCATTTTTTTTATTTGTTAAAACTACTTGCAAGTTGTACGTCATGGCCGAGATGCCATTTTTGAAAATGCCGCATTTCAGTTGCATAGCATAGAAGGTCTGCCAGCCTGTTTTTTTTTCTACCAACTTCTGAAAATTATCGAAATAATCGA
The DNA here is from genome assembly GCA_003287335.1 of Lednia tumana. Lineage (NCBI taxonomy): Eukaryota > Metazoa > Arthropoda > Insecta > Plecoptera > Nemouridae > Lednia > Lednia tumana. Next base: position 816 of record QKMV01003218.1, read on the forward strand.
TGTTAAAATTTGGTTTAATTTCAATACTCGATTCAATAAAAAATATCGATTGACATCCCTACTTTCAAGTGATGATGCTAATCACTGGGCAGAATGTTAAAACTTTCCACACTTTCCTTAAGGAAGAATTTCAAGTGGGAACAAGAGAGTGTTTCTTCATTTCGGGCTCATCAAGGTGTAGGAGCGAAAACTTGAATAGGCGGTCCCAAATTTTTCAGCAGCGAATGCTTTCAGTCGTACCTTTCGGCTGTATCTCCCGACTCAAAACCAGTGGCGTTCTCTTTTCCCATCATTCCCTTGGAAAGTCCATTTATCAGTTGTGTACATATAATATTGATAACTTGCTTGTTCCTAACTCTATGTCACTCTATTGACTATTGTTAGAAATGAATGCTCGGCAAGTGGATAAATTATTTTATAGCTCGCAGTGATTTATGAACTCATAAGACGGCTTTTAGTATAGATAGCCATTTATGCCAAGACCTAGTTCTGTTTAAGAAATAGGTTGGAGACTTTTAAAAGCTATAAGAGCTATTAACTTCATTAGATTCACTTGCTTTATCGTCAATCTCTGACCAGCACAGATTAATAAAGGAACCCACACTGTAGTGCACTCGTACCATCTTTCGGAAGTGATATTACTAACCAGCGGCCGCTTTTTTGCTTTTCGACGGCAGTAGGCTTTGTACCGGCTACATTAAGTTTGTTATCATCCTTGGCCTTAGCATCCTACCATTCACTGATGCCAATAGACCGGTGCCACAGGTCTAGCACCAATATGTTTCGTTGTCCAATCCCAATCAGCAATCAATCAATACTGTCACAACACTCCCTGTCTTTCCTGTGACCCCCTGCACATCGTCTCTATGACTCAATAAAATTTTCAATTGCAGGTACGGCAATTTTATCACAAAGTGTCTACATTGTAAATCGATCTTTGAAAGTGAACAACCACCAATAGATTGAACGTGTGTTTTTGTCCTTAGCATGCTGGAACGAACGTTGGACAGCATACTCTTGGACGAGGAGAAAAAGCATCCATTGCGGCTGCCTTCTCCTCAAATCTACCGATTCGCGGAACTAGATTCCAAGGTAAACAAGTTTACAGTACGTTCTTTCCCAGCTCTTTCCAGAATTTGTTCTCTAGTCTAAACACGTCGATGCCTATGGTAGAAACAGGGAAGTATAATCTAGTCTGCAATGCAGATTATTTAACATTTATTAGACAAATCAGAAGAAGGCGTCTTGAGGTCGTAAATCTCGTGCAGACGGGGAATGACCAGTTGAATGCTTTCCCAGCTGAGCAATGCAAACGCAGACTCTCATGAGTCTACTTTGATATTTTCCACTCAGAGTTGAATGGTATTGATCCTTTCAGAGTGTCACTCATAAAGAGGCTAATTTAATTGAATTCATGACTAGTTTATGCAATTATAAACATATCGAGAGAGAGTATGGTGAGGCGCAATAAGCAGAGAAGTGCTTCAACTAGAGGTGTGCACTGATAGAAAAGCTGAAGGCAATATATATATTTTTAGGGCAGGATAAAATGGGTATATAATCGATTAAATCAGTCAGAAGTTAATACATTCAATTACGCACTTATTGCTCTTAGAGCAGTTGCCAGGTAAGCAAAAGGTCTGGGGTTCAAGTCCTCGAGTAAGCAGATAGTCAAGTTGAAGTCAAGTTATTCTTCAAATAAATACTAGCTGTGTAAATAGCTTTAAATTTGTATTCCTTGTCATTCCATCTGTTAACTCTTTGGGGTGGTGATAATTTCTAGGATTTGGGTGAAAAGTCTTGAGCACATCTGCATAAGCCTCTATGATGATGACTGATTAGCTTTAGCAATGCTGCAGGATTGAGAAAATGAAATAGGTTATTGCAGCCTACAATCTATCAATCAAAGATTTGAGCTAATTGATTAATAAAACTGATGGGAGTGCTCACCGCTAGTTTAAAACAGGTTGTGTGAATATGAAGGTCAACCTGAAGTGGGTAACAGGAATGTGTCTTGGCGTCGGTGGGCTTACGTGAGTGTAACTCGTAAACTCGTGTTCAGCTCAAGTCATCTGCCGTCTGGTTAGCCAGTTGGCTTTGTAGTCTTTTGCTAGGAACGAGGGTTGTCTAATGATCACAGCTAATTTGGTCACGAAAATAATGAACATTTGAGTCTTATAAATTAAGAAGGCACATTGGTTATAAAATTTTTGAGACTCATATCTCCTGACTAATTTCAGCACTATAGTTTTTAATAAAACTGTTAATAACTGGGTTAAAATGCTGAAAACTTCACTGAAACTAAACTGCCAGTTTAGTTTCAGTGCCAGGTAGTTTTGCCAGGCAGTTTAGTTTCAGTGAAGTTTTCAGCATTTTAACCCAGTTATTAACAGTTTTTTTTAAAGGCACATTGGTTTTTGTTTTTTCATTAATTCTTTTATTGCTTACGTGTTCCGTGCTTACGACTGACGTCTGAGAACGCTTTTGTTCTCAATTTGCAAGCATACGGCCGTGGCTTCTCCAGTTTTAGTTTGTAGGTACTTTTCAACGATTGTGCAGCAAAAAAAGTATTTATCGATAAAAGTTTTTAGATTTCATTCGATCATAAGCGATTATGATTTAATAATTGGTGGGAAATAAATGGTTAAAACTTTCTTGCTGGGCTATTTGCAGAGTAACCTGGTTCTGGAAGAGCGAGAAAACGCTGGCGTGCCGCTCATCAAAGGAGCCACACTTTGCAAGCTGGTCGAACGGCTCACCTACCACATCTACGCAGACCCCATGTTTGTGCGGACCTTCCTCACTACCTACCGAAGCTTCTGCTCTCCGCAAGTAAGTTACGGAATTTTTTGTTTGGTTTCGGGAAGACCTCAACAAGCTCCCAAGCCTAATAGCCCGTGCACACAACGGATTGCTAACTCCAAAATTAAATCTCTCGAATTGGCCAGCCACACGGCCGGTTTCCGCGCGCATTGCGAGTCCATTTGATTTTGGGTTGCCGTGCCCACCAAGTGTGTTTATAATCTAACTTCAACCTATTACAAGCCATTTTAAACAAGTTTAGAAATTAATAATGATTTAGGAAAGGGAATTGTTCTGCTGCTAATTTACAGGCATAACAATACATCAGATTAACACAGAAGGCGGCATAAATGAACAGTACAGAATTTCAAAGAATGTGACAGCCTGAATCAGATGAAAAAAATGGCAGAACATCTGCATTGTTATTGGCTAAACTTGTCACGTGTTCGCGATCTGTTCGATGTTTGGCTGAAGGTACGGATTGCAATCTCTAGAATACAACCGGTGTCTATACGACGGACAGGCTCCCAATCCGAGGCCATACACACGACGGACTGGCAGTCCATGGATCTAATCTTCGAGTTGGCAGTCCGTCGTGTGTGTGGGCTCTAAGGCTTGTCAGGAAGGATCAGGAATGGAAAGGGAGAAGGCAAGGAGACGACCGTGCCCTTGTGGTGGAGAATCTATCGCAGCATTTTCCTGGAATAGATGTGGGAAATCACAGAAACCCACAACTGGAATAGCCAGTCACTAGGATTCTGACATCTGCGGCTTGCGTTGCAGGAGCTGCTAGACCTACTTATGGAGAGGTTCGACATTCCCGAGCCCAGTCTAGTCTACGACGACAACAAAGACTCTCTCGAGTCAGAGAAGACTTTGAAGAACTGGCAGCGTGAAGACTGGAAACGGTACCGCAAGGAATATTGCCAGCCTGTGCAATTTAGGGTGCTCAACGTTTTCCGGCATTGGGTCGACCATCATTTCTACGACTTTGAACGAGATTCGGGGCTACTGGCTCGGCTCCACGGCTTCTTGGACACCGTCAATGGTACGTTTTCCACTCTCATTTGAGGTTCTATCTTCAGACAATCTTTATCGACGCGGCCTGTCATTTTTGTCAAGTTGAAATGCAAGATAGATTACAGTGTGGCACCCAAAGGTTAATCAAAACTTGTTCAGATTAAAAATAGACTTTAATAGGCTGGAGTATTTACCTTTGCTATCATTTAAGACTTTAATTCCATGTAGGTTGTAGTCCTTCTTTTGCATCAAGGTCACATAAACGTATTTTCTTCTAAATGCGCAACTATTAACTGGGTTGAATAAAGCATTTCGACCTACTTAGGGATATCGAAGTTCTATTATTGTGCATTTGCAGTTGCACTGATGCCTTGAATGTTAGCCAGATATTATGCAATGCTATTGGATGCAATAATAGCTTAATAATTTGACAAATCCTAAAACAGTAAGCAGAATCTCTCTTAAATGAGCTCACTAAAAATCAAACCATATTATTAGCAATTTACTTTTTTTATTACGAAAGGTTTTTTCTGGAAAAGAATTAGTATACATTTTCCATAAATTTGTCCCTCTCCTTAGGTTCTTGGGTGCACCCCAAAATGCATACATTTATCGTTTCCCGCTTATAAAATATAGTTTTGTGGGCAGGCGGGAACTGGGAAGCCACCGTTGTTAACTTATTATTATTAAAGCGGCTGTTACCGTCTGAACCTAAACTATGTCACTTCAAAATCGGCATAAATTATAAGTTTAGAGGCACAAAGAAAACTGTTTTCTCCCAATCAATCGAGGGAAAAATATGGTCAAACACATCAATTTTCAACTGGAGCGCCCAAGTCAATAATTGCGTTATAATATCACACAGAATTTTTCAAATCTGAGCACGTAGAGTAACTTTGGTCTAAAAAATATTTGGGATTGTTCACAAGTTCGTTCATCTTTCTTACGTTCTATAACAAATTGACTCTGTAATAGGTAGTTTATTTTAGCCACAGTCTAGTGAATACTGAAGAAATGTGTCGTATTTTACGCATAATCCTGTTCTATTCGCTCGTTGATTGAGTCACCGCGCGCACTGACCGAAATCCTAAATAGTTAGTATAAATTCAATGATTTTTCACAATATTCGGCAAGTCATTTTAAACCACCATTATGCATTCAAGTCTAAAAGAAAATTTAATTTTCGAGGGTTGAAGTCCCTTAAAGTTAATGCAAGTGCTAGTCAAGTAGGTGGGTGCGATGCGATGCGGCAGTTAGATAACGTAACAATTTTCCCCTGGCAGGCAAGTCGATGCGCAAGTGGGTGGACTCGGTGCTGAAAATCGTCCAGCGCAAGTCAGACCCAACGGAGCTCCAACGCGAGATCACGTTTGCGTTTGACCGTTCGCCTCCGCCGCTCGAGTGGCACATCCGGTGTCCCGAAGACGAGTGGAACATCCTGACGTTACACCCCATCGAGCTGGCCCGGCAGCTGACGCTGCTCGAGTTCGAGCTGTATCGAGCCGTTAAGCCGTCGGAGCTAGTGGGAAGCGTCTGGACCAAAAAGAACAAGGAGCAGAGTAGTCCGAATCTGCTGCGCATGATCAAGCACACTACTAACGTGAGTATTAACACTTTCACATTTTCCCTGCCACGAGCTCGAGAAGGCTGTGTTTTGAATGGCACGCCTTCTTGTTGAAATTTTACGGGGTGACAGGCATGGGATGTGAATTTTGATTTTCACTCACCTTGGAAGAAACGATTAGTAAAGTAAAAGGCTTGATCAAGTAAATGACTAGCTGTAAGTTTTTACTGAGGGTTCGGGTGTCAAATGATGATTTTTTTGGAATCGATTATTAAAGAAACTGAAATATTTTGAGGTTAAAGCGACAAGATTGACAAGCTGTACCCAGTAAGAAGGCTGGGCAGTATTTACAAATCCACCTATTTTATATTTACTTGCAGCCACCCAGGCTGCTTCCGACGATTGCCATTAGTTTGAGATGTTGCTGTTGTCGAGAGGAAACTTTTGATATCAATGTGCATCAAATACTTCAAGTATTTCCGACAATAGACCCGGTGAATTACGCCAACGTGTCCCCAATACTGTGTCTGCACTGCCTGGCATTGAGAGAGAATGTAGCCTTTTTGGTTTAAAACTGTACGCTTATGCCGCGCTTCGCAAGATGTGGTCGACTGTTGTTTGCGTGTTTTGTATCTGATTTCCAATCGGGAACTTCACTGTTATAGAGCAATCAATTAGCCGTCATATTCTTAAAAAAAGTTAAATTTTCAGATAAGATAGATGAAAGCCCATTTATGAAGAAGAGTTGTAAAAAATATCACCGTCCCACGACTTCTCATTAAGAAGAAACAAGCTTTCAAAAAAACTGGTAGTAAATGGGTTTACTTGCTGAGAACTTCTAATAAACAAACTGCCAACGGACTTGCCCCGCAGAAGCTTTCAAAATAGTTAGCGAAACGTTGGCAGTTTGTTTGTTAGACGTTCTCAGCAGTTAAACCCATTTACTAACAGTTTTTTTGAAAACTAGTGCTGAGATTAGACAGAAGACATGAGTCTTAAGAATTTAATAAGAAACAAGCTCTGTAGAGTAGGGGCACTTAAGAGTAAGGGTGCGTGCTGATCTTTTGACCTCTGCCCACAGCCCCCCGTATCGTTTCTGGCGATCAGTACATCGGGTAAAGTTTGTTCTCGGTGGCAAGACAAAACTTTCGATATCACTGTAGCTACTCGAAATGTTTAAAAAAAATCAGTTCTAGGCATCTCTATCACTGCGTTTTTTGAGCAACCACAAAAATCACTATTTTAAAACTTACAAATAACATCTATCTCTTGCAGTTCATCGTAGGAAGAAAATGGTGAATGAAATGAGCTGTGACACGTTCCCAATTGGCAGTTGGCTAACGCAGTCTTGTGTATTGCAGTTCACGAGGTGGCTGGAGAAGAACATCGTCGAGGCGGAGAACTTTGAGGAGCGAGTGGCGATCGTGTCGCGGGTCATCGAAGTGCTCATCGTGCTTCTAGAACTGAACAATTTCAACGGCGTGTTGGCCGTGGTTTCGGCGTTGGGTAGCGCTTCTGTCTTCAGGTGAGCCAGAGTCGCTCGCTGTCTCGCGTGTCGAGTCGACTAGAGCCTACTTCGTGCCGTGCACAATCACCTCTAGTCTCGCATTGTCGAGTTTGAGTTCAATAGACCACATTCAAAAAGTCATTCCAGAGACAATTACAAAATGGTGTGCAATGCTTCTCTTAGAGGGCTGCATTTTGAAAAGTCCTTTTTGACTCTGGATTTAGCCTTTTTGAATGTTGCCGATTGTGAGAAATGTGTGGAATTGTAAAGAACAATATAAATAAGATCTGTACTAAAAATCCTGGGGTAGAATGCAAATAAGTAGACTTATGAAGATACTAGGGATGATGTCCAATCCAATTTTTGTAGAATCAAATAAGGGAGTGAGTGGTGGAATCGGCTCCAGGATCAATTCCCATAAGAATGAAAAGTTTCCTTATGTTATCATAAGCATTTTATGGCCTCTTTATCTTTAAAGTGGTCCCATTTCCTACCTTGTCATAAATAATGATTCCGTGTGGAGGGGTTCTTAAAAACTTAAGCATTTGGCGGGCAATAAATCACTTAAATCTTTCTTGGAGAAAGAAGTAACACCTTATCTGAAAATATTCTTTGTCTTTTTCAGCTATTTTAAGTAAAGGTTCCATTATAAGGGGCGGAGATGTTTTTGCCTCCAGGTGCACTAAACTGACTGAAATGCCTGCACACAATTGCTATACCATGCATTTTCATTTTTGTCGAGCAGTGCTGACACAAGCTTTGGTTTAGGAAATAAGTGTATCAGGCAACTGAGAAGAAGGTGGAAGTGGAGGAAGGAAATGTGCACTGCATGGGGAAATATAAAACAAATCCAAAAAAATTAGATTCCACACATTGGAACATTGGATTCTCAGAATTGATTTCTGTCTATTTGATGTCATCTGTACTAGATACCTTCTCAATATGTGATGCTTTGCTTCTAATACTTAAATAATTCTGTTTACCCTTATAATGCAAAACAAGGCCCCTTTTTAAGATTTAACAGCTTGATCTTTGTACACGTGTTGCGTAGGAGCTCTAGCTAGCACTGCTAGAACATTTCAGCAGTTTTTCATGGAAAGTTCCTAGGTATCGGCCGTGATATTAACTGTGCCATCTCGGTTCATAGATTGAAGCACACGTGTCCGGGAGCGATCTCTGCTCGGCTTGAGAAGGCTCTGGAAGAAGCGCGGGAACTGAACAACGACCACTTCCGAAAGTACCAGGAGAAGCTACGCTCGATCAATCCTCCGTGCGTCCCGTTCTTTGGTGAGTGCCACTCCCCGGTTTCATCAACCCTTTCCCTGCCAGGAGCGCGTGAAAGCATTCCGTATTTCACATTGAGCACCTTTTTGGATTTTTATTGGATGACACTGACAGACTTAGCGATGAATTTGAATTTTTACGAGCAAACGATTGGACCTTCAAATGGCCTCCGAAAAGTTCAGATTGATCTGACGGCTAGATTAGCTCTCTACATGACAAGTCTTGAATTTGAGCATGACTAAAGTCAGCTGTGAAAAGGTTTTTTGACCATTGTCTATGAATGAGACCATTTCCAAATTCACCATTCGACGTCAACTTGTGTACTTCACCACATGTCAAAAGTACGGAGCAATGATCACTTAGGACCGGTTGTTCAATAGTGGGTTAAGAAGCTAACAGCCTGTTAACTTGTTATCACCATGCAACAGCCAATCAGATGAAGGGATTTTTAGATAACAAACTGTTAATTTCTTTATAGGCTATTGAACAAGCGGCCCTTAGGCGTTCGGTAATCAATGGGGATTTAGCTTGTTCCGTTGGATCTCGGCTGATCAAGTTGCTATTGGAGCCTAACAATCAGGTGCGCGGCACCAAGCTTTTGTCCGACGAAAAACTTCTTATCGTGTGGATGGCCACATCGTCATGGTGATGGATCATCCAAAGACAACGTGGTGATTGCTGCTAACTTTTTTCATGGTTAATTACGAAAGTTCACATAGAATAGTCAATTCGGACACGATGTGAGTGCACAGGTGTGTTAACTTATCAAGTCAACGGCAACCTTAACTTGCAACTCTTGTGTTATTGTTGGGCACGCTGATAGTAGCCTAGTTTTGGCAACCATTCGGCAACCATTGGGCAATGAGCATTACGCTGGTGCTTCTGTTGGGACAACGGAACCGGCAACTCTCGTCAGAACAGCGCCCAAATAATTGGATTTTAAGTTTCCAAAAAAAAAAGATTTACCAACTGCGTGTCAATACTAAAAAATCCCCAAAAACTTTTCCCAAGTTTCGTAAACCATACTGTTCAATTCTTCAGGGATAAAATGCTAGTTTAGCTTTTTTGAAGCATAGTGAAAAGCATAGACCAGCATAGTTTAAAAAGTTGTAGAAGCCTTTTACCCCTGAAGGAGTGAACAGCTTAATTTACGAAACGTCGAGAAAGTTTTTGTGGGTTTCTGAGCATTTGAAACCAGTTTATAAATCTCTTTTTTTAATCAGTTTGTAAATCAATTTTTGCTCCCAACATAGTGATTAATGTCAAGTATGTAAGAGTCCATTTTTCTCGCAGAGTTCCGCAAGGTGTTTCAAGTAACCATCCACCGCTGGTGCCCGGCACACGCACCCTTTTACCACGGATTTATCTGACTTGTGTGGTTTTCCAGGTATGTACCTGACCAACATTCTGCATATCGAAGAAGGTAACCCAGACTACCTTCCCAACCACCCTGAGCTGATCAACTTCAGCAAGCGCCGGAAAGTGGCAGAGATCACCGGAGAGATCCAGCAGTACCAGAACCAGCCATACTGCCTGAGCCACGAGTCCCGTATTAGGGTGAGTCAATCTCTTCTGTTCAAAGAACAAAAAACAGCACCCACTGGGATTTGAACCCCAAGCCCATGCGTTAGTAAGCAAGGACGCTACCAACATGCTATCAAGGCATCTAGCATGCGACGGCGCACAAATTGCGTGCAGAGTATATAAAAAAAACTCTGATAGAAACTTACTAGCTGCCTGTCTATTGCAGCCATGTATAAATGGCAGCCTTCGCTCTAAATCTAGTCACAGTGCTTATTGACGGACCACGGAAGTTTTATGTAACCGCGAGTGGGTATCGGACGTTTTCACTTCTCAGTGTGAGTACATTTTTAGAAAAATCATGCTGAATTTGCTACAAATTTAAATTCTATTGCCCATATTCTACCAGTCTTATCTTGAAAATTCTCCAGACCCTTCACTTTTTACATTTGTACATTTGTTTACATTTTTTGTTGTATTTACAAGCATGAAGGTAGACAAAATTAAAAAATTGTTAGGTATTAACAATTTTTTGTACTTGTAAACAGTCCTCACTTTTGTTGGCATTGCAAGTTCCCCGCATTAGAAAGTTCGACGTATCGTATCTTATCCAACGAAACGGTTGAACAGCTCAACGTTTGGTTGAGTGCCGCCTTAAAATAGTCGGCCTCGTTGGTAATTGCACCTCTGTCGTCACTATAATCTTTGACCAATCTACCCTAAATCCGATATTATGTTGGTATTGACAAGAATTAAAAAATTTAAAGCCATTTACACGGCTAGTATTAACGTGAAGAATATTAATATCACTTCAAAAATACCTGCCTACTCCAGGACTCGAACCCCAGACCTTTTGCTTACATGACCATTGCTCTACCAGCTGAGCTAAGCAGGGTACAATATTTTAGAAGTGAATTAATAATTATGAGTGGTAGATCTCACAAGGAGAATTTTTACCAAGTGACTGACATTTTTCAAAGATTTCTCTGGAACAAGTGATGCTAAGCTGCTACCACAAACTAACCAACTCGATTAACTCCTTAACACGTGGGATACGCTGAGATGACAAGAATTACAAATTTAAAGCCATATACACGGCTAGTATAAACGTGAAGTGACATGAATATTTATGTTATTACATTTTTGAGACTCATATCTCCTGACTAATTTCAGCACTATAGTTTTTTTTTAAAAACTGTTAATAAGTGGGTTAAACTGCTGAAAACTTAACTGACACTAAACTGCCAACGTTTCGCTAACTATTCTGAAAGCTTCATCGGGGC
>QKMV01003219.1:0-11791 GCA_003287335.1 Lednia tumana
GTTATTTGGACCTCAGTCTGATTGCACGACCATGAAAAACTCAATTTACGAATTTCTTCCCCTCGTATGGCCTTTAAAAGCACAACGCTTTGGTCACATAAAAACTTTGACGGGCTTCAGGAAAAGGAAAAAATTAATAATAAGAACAAAAATATCTACAGAAATGGTTGATCGTAGGTTTTGAGAGCCGATGGTTATGATGGTAGATTTTACGGCAGCGCTCTCTTTTGGAATAGTTCAAAAGGCGCCCCTTGAAGACGACAGCGCCATCGCCGCCGAAATTGCAGACGAGTCTCACAGATATTGCTAGGCCCTTATCAGGGCCAGCAACTATCTCAAAAGAGAGCGCTGTCGTAAAATCTACCTTCATCTACTGAAATGAACCAATGGACATGAAGATCTATTTCAGTTCTTGTTTCTTGTTTTTTCCTTCAAGTACCGCTTGGCAACGGTCGAAGTTTTTATGTGACCAAAACGTTGTGCTTTTTTAAAAAATACTATGAGTGTTATCCTCTAGCCTTGTACACACTGCAATTCCCTTGTACAACTTCAAAGATACGATCAATAGGAACTTAGAGACCCAAAGTTTGAATGGCATTGGCGATTTTCCGTCTACCATAGAATGCAGATATACCTACTAATCAAGCCATTCAAAGAAAGATAGGAAGTATACTCTCAGAGACAGGCCCTCAATGACTGAATTCTTGTCCCAATTTTCACCAACTAACTCCGATTTACGTGAAGTAATAAAACTATCTTCTTACTCTGTGCATCTTCTTCTTGCTCCAAAACCTTTAGAATATCGCTTATGTCATTGTATGAGTTCCTTGATTCTGGCTTCAAACAGCGATTATCGCTGGATCGATCTGTTTCCTGCCCATTTCCCGTCAAGAAAGAGGCGATGGTGTTCCTATACTGCATATCCTTGGTGGTTTGTATGCCGTCCTGACGCTGGGATACGTCGATTCTCTCCGCCAGGGAGCAAGAGTCAACGGTGGTCCTATGTTGTGGCCCTTGGGTCGCTTGCAAGTCGTCAAGAGGCTGGGTTACATCAATTATCTCCTCGTACGTCGGGATTCTCTGATTGGCTGGTGGCGGAGGTTCGACCAATTGTTCTTCAAAATCGATCAACATCAACATTTTCGAGCATGGACTCTTTCGTAAATTTTCTGAAGAATATATGTCATCGGCATTTTTATCTTCTGTGTCTCGGCATTCCGTTTCCTGGTTCGATTGCTGCCGAGGTGTTTGTGAAGAATTTTCTCTGCGAAGCTTAAGTTCTGGATCTTCAGCTGGCGTATTGCATGTTTGTTCTTCAACCTCTACAGAGCTACCTTTGGATGAAAACCTATCGACAAGCATCCTGGACCTCTGTAATGATTCACTGGCCTTCATGTGAAGTAAATTGATACGTGAAAATCTTTTGACATCATCGTCGTGCTTATTTGTTTCATCGTTTTCATGCCCATTACTGGCTTCTTTGGTGATTGGCAGATCTTGGAAGCAGCCAGAACTCATTGGTCCTTCTTCCCTGAAATTTGCAGAAAGTTGTGAAGATACGGAATTTTCAAAAATAGCACTATTCTTTGGTTCTTGCACAACCTGAGTTTTGTAATGAGTGTTTGTTTTCCTTTCAATTTCCACACTTAATGATCTACTAGTTGCTGGTGGCTCATATTTTCTAGTTTTGTTCCTTTCAACGCTCTTCGATCTCGCCGAGAGTATCCTTGCGTTTCTGTGCCTGGCTAACACTTGATTTGGAGAAGACCTTCGATCTGCTGGTATTTCCCAGTGGAGCGACTCCGTCTCTCGAGGAGATCTTGGTGACAGGGAAGATTCATCCGAGATCGAGTCTTCAGCTCTTGGTGAATATTTATCTTTAGCTAAGTAATGTTCTCCTATTCTCAACTCCCTTTCCTCTAAATTGGAATTATTAAGCTCTAATAACGATCTTCTTGGTGAATAGTTTTCCTTATACCTATTTGCATCAGCTACCTCTCCTCGATAACTTTCATTGCCCAAATAAGGCTCCGTGATATTTGAAATATAACAGCTTTTGTTGAGTTCTTCATATAGCTGCTTATTACTGAGAGATGGTTGGGATTTGTAATTCACTGAATTCTTGTCAAATTGATTGGACCTAGCACTGGGTCCTTGCTCTCTCTCAACTAGCTTTTTAAGCAGCAAGTCTGTCTCTCTCTCAGCTAGCTCCAGCTTTGAACTGAGGAGGGAATCCGTCGATCCATCCAACTCTACGTCGGCACTCCTCTGTGTGGCTGGACTTTTAAGTTTCCTGGCCGAATTGGTTGCTAGAGTTGCTGAGCGTTGAGCCATGGCCAAGATCTTCTCCCCCATGCTGGCTTCGGATTGAAAATTGTCATCCGAGTCCAAATCCTCTGCTTCATCGCAGTACCGTATCAACTCTTCTTCTGTCCACGTGCGCTCAAGCATTTCCGGAAGGGTGTAGGTCGCTCCGAAATCCGAGAAATTATCTCGGTCTGTTTTGTGGCCAGTCAAGTTTAACCGGAGAGACGTGTTACACGCGCTGTCTTCGTTTACAAACCTGGGAGTGGTGACATGATGTGAGAAATCGGAATCATCAGTGAGAGAAGAAAGAGACAGAGGCTTCTTAAGGGAGAAGAGATTAGAACGATCCAGTTCTTTCCAGTCCCTATTTGACTGGGGGAAGTAGTAGTTTCTGTCTTGATTGGAAGTCTCTGCTGGAGCACACGAATGTGTTGGGAGCTTGTTCAAATGTTTGTTGCTTGGCAGAGAATGGTCAGCAGACTGCGGTCTTTTCCAGCCAGAGACGGATCCAAAGTTAGTCTGAAATACAACAATCTAATGTTCAAGGTAGAAATTACATTTTTTATAGTGTCCAATAAAAAAATTAAAATGAATGAAAAAGATGTTAAAACTCAGAAGGTAACTGGAAGTTAAGTAAGGTAGACAGGGTGAAAGAGTAGATACCTTATTGTAATGCGATGGAATTGCTGACATGGGTCTTTGTTGGGAATAAGAAACTGGCACTGAGCGAGCACTAAACCGACCGTTCAATCCAGCTGGCCGCTGGGAGAGATTGATAGGTTTACCGTTCAACTGTAGGTCAACATCTGCCGGCTTCGGTGAATTCCGCTTGCTCAACTCCCTAAATAAAGCACATGTTTGCTGTCAAATTCTGAAAATTTTAATTCCTATTTCAATATAAAAAGTGTTTACCTTTTGCATGGCTTAGAAAAGACTCCTGTATATTTGTGCTTGGTCAAATTATCCATTAGAGTGCAGTTCTCGAATAATAAATACAGGAAATAAGAATGCAGAGTAGTTTATTAACTTGTTTGTACTTTGTTGTGTGCATGCTCGTTGCCATGGTTACGGTTGACAGCTCGTGAATAAACTTGACAAAAAACGGTGAATTGTGTTTTACGATCACATATCAAGCACAGAAGTCCTGATATTCTCTATTGACTGAATTTAAGGAAACTTAGCACCAATTTGTAGATGATTGTAGTCTTTTTCTAAAAACAGTTAAATCGATAAATTTTAGTACGCCGATATTTTAGAAAGTTGGCATACCGAAATTCTAACAATGACTACTTGCTGTTTCAGTGGTATTTTATGGTTTTTTCAATGAGAAACGAAGCAAAATCCATATTTTTTAATGTAAGCCCAATCCTTTTTTTTCGGGCTTTGTTCTGACATTCTGATTGACATTTAAGGGTGCAGGATCAAATTCATTTGGTTTTTAAAAGATATGCGCATTTCGATCAGCTGATGATTAACTTTTTGTGAGCTCGAGTTTGCGCAGATTCGTGGCAAAGCGGATTGATACAGAGAGGTACAATTTCTTGATCAATGTTTTATGCTAATAAAATTGTGAATGATAAGTGATCGCGAAAATCATTTTGTTTGTTCTATAAATATAGTTACATTTTACTGAATTGGTGTGCTTATAAGATTCTGACGCCAGAAGAAGTTGGCGAAAAATATGCCTGTTTTATGTCGCGCGCTGGTTCCAGTTTGCTGTGCAGCGGTCGAGAACGGTGAACGGTAGCCATCTTGGTTATGAACAAAGCTTCATCTGAATAAAATATAATTAAAGATATTTGTTGTCATTTATAATCTGAATCGCGATCAATTATTGTACGTTTAGACTATGCACGAATTATCGGTCTTCATGTGTACATAGCCATGGCTGCTACAAGAAAGCTACAAGGTAAGAAAATCTGTCGGTATAGAGCAAATAATTCTACCTATGATGACCTCTCCGACCTGTTTTGTATGTTTTTATCTTAGCGCAGATCTTGTAATCAACAAGGTACTTTGCAGAAGTTATGCGAGAATGGTATTCCCTTCATATTTGGATAGTGTCTCATTGCATTGATTTGTTCCGGTAAAGTTACCGGGCCTCAAAGAGTACTGTTTATATATTGCATGCAGGTTTTGGTAGCTAGTGGTAATAAGCCTATCATGGCTTCTACATGATAACAATAGGTTGGCGAAATAATACATCTCTTGGGGGACTGCATTTTCTGGCAGAATTTGGGAACTTGTACTATCATAGAATGTCAGCATTTATTGCCTGGTGTGCCTATTTATTAAAGGAAGGTTACACAGACCTTCCGTTTGAAGTATTTCTTGATGATGCTTTTATGGCTTATTCGTGGACCGCAAAGTAAACACTTGCCAACATACTATCTTTGCTCTTGTTCACGTGTAGATAATATATAGCAACTAGAATGTTACAACTGTACTAGAACCGTGTTTTAAGATCGTTATTATGATGATCAAATATAGTGTCATGCAGCTAGTTATAAGTAAAAGTTTAATTTATTTTACAGGTGAAATAGACCGTTGCCTGAAAAAAGTGACAGAAGGTGTTGAAACGTTTGAAGACATTTGGCAAAAAGTTCACAATGCAACGAACTCGAATCAGAAAGAAAAGTATGAGGCGGATCTCAAGAAGGAAATCAAGAAACTACAACGACTACGAGATCAGATTAAGAGCTGGATCGCCTCGGGAGAGATCAAGGACAAGAGCACTCTCCTCGACTATCGGAAGTTGATAGAAACTGTGAGTGTCCCTGTCCTAAAGTTTGAAATCTTGTCTTCTTCTCACGTGATAGATTATATCCAGAAGAGTGTCTGAGGTCTCAAAAAGTTCCTTTCGTTATTTAAAAAACTCTTCATTCATTGGTGATTTGTTACTTTTGGTTAGTTATATAAGTTGAAGCCAGGTTTAATCTCAGTCTCTAAGCATAGTCTACATAGTCACCGGTAAACCAAGTGAACTAATCTGCTTGTTTTTGTCTTTCGGCAGCAAATGGAGAGGTTCAAGGTGGTGGAACGCGAGACAAAGACCAAGGCATACTCCAAGGAAGGCCTGGGTGCTGCACAAAAGCTGGACCCAGCGCAAAAGGAGCGCGACGAGATCGCCGGCTGGCTTGGCGTCTCAATCGACTCGCTCAACCTGCAGCTGGACCAGTACGAGTGCGAGGTAGAGTCCATCCTAGCCGCCAAGAAGAAGCGGCTTGACAAAGACAAGGCTGACCGTGTGGAAGACCTCAAGACCAAGATGGAAAAGCACCGGTTCCACATCAAGAAGCTGGAGACACTGTTACGGATGCTGGACAACATGTCGGTGGAGACAGGCCAGGTGAGAAGGTTTAGATCGCAGGACAGAGGACGCAACACAAATGATAAACTTTTTAGCAAGAAAGGGCAAGTTTTTAAAGACCTCCATTGAGTTCTGATGTTAATACATTCTGAATGTATTCATTTATTCACATACCTAGTCTTGAGTTTTCAATGTTTAACTTAATTCTGTTTTCAACAGAGAATTATTCTGCTTGAATTTATAATTCTCTTTCTGTAGCAAGGGAGAATCATTGCATACAGAAAATAATTTCTCTTTGTCAAAGTCTCATCTACTCAACTTCACAAGTTTGTGTTGCATGAATGATTCCTTTATTTAAGAGGTCGCACTTTCTTGAGCTATTTTATTTTTTGTGTTGTGTTTCTTTTGTTCTATACTATTCACACTTCCTAAAATCCTTCCACTCCTCTGTTTTAAGAAAACAATCATTTTATCTTTTATCAAACTTAGTTATTTGAAAATATCCATAATAGTGATTCACAATAAAATATGAAGTTATAAATACCATGTCTGCATTTTGGTATAAGTAGATAATGTGCTAGATTTACAGTTACACTCATCATTTTCAAAAATTGGGATATTTTAAAGAACTTGCCTACTTTCCATAATAAGTTGCATGCATCAAAGAAAAATATAGTACTTACTTTGAACTTACTTGAACTTTGAACTTGAACTCACTTTTTACTTAAAATGGCACATTGATTGGTGTTTTACACTTCCGTATTGAATGCTGCCGATAGATTGTTCCTCCATCTTTTCCTGGGACCAAGCTACTGATCGCTAACTCTGGCAGGCAATATGCTGCACACATCTCCCTTAGCTTAGGTTCCTGGAGCTGGGAATTTGTTTGAAACAGAAAATACAGTCTATGAGAGATGTGTTCTCAGATAGCAATTTGCAAGTCATATTTTTTTAATTACCATCGGTGGCAAAGTAGCACCATAAACTACAATGCCACCATCGGTAATGGTCAGTAGCTAGGATTCAGGAGTACCTATACTCGCACTGTTTGTATTGTATTTATTTATTGTCAACAAATCTGAAGGACTCAAAACCAAAACTTGTAGCAGATGCTTTGTTTTCAGATACGTAATATCAAGGAAGACATCGAGTATTACATCGAATCATCACAAGAGCCCGACTTCGAGGAGAATGAATACATCTACGACGACATCATTGGGCTGGACGAGATTGAGCTATCCGGGGTGAGTCTCTTGGAAATACTATTTTATCGTTAGGTAATCAACCATCAATAAGGATGAGGCCGGAATTCTTTGTTGTGGATTGGAGTAGAAAAGAGGTGCAACTTACCAAAGGAAGAAAATGGTAAGCGCAGAAACGCCAACAACTCTATTTCTCTGCGCTTACAATTGTCTTCTCTTGCTAATCAATCATTAGCACTGCATCATTAGCAT
Organism: Lednia tumana; assembly: GCA_003287335.1. NCBI lineage: Eukaryota > Metazoa > Arthropoda > Insecta > Plecoptera > Nemouridae > Lednia > Lednia tumana. Next base: position 7,072 of record QKMV01003219.1, read on the forward strand.
CATCATCTTTGCAGTGTCAATTGTTGTTCATTGTAATTTGTAGTACATAATGGGAACACAATGAAATTAAATTTCTATACTCTAAACAAGCCAATTTTGGGTAGGCAAGCGATAACTGCTCAAAAACTATTGTGTAGTACGTACATGAGGTAAGCTTAAATGCATGATTTTTTTTGGAATATAGTGTTACAGAACGGAATGAAGTTTCTTTTTATCTAGCTAAAGAATATTAAAGCACCTTTAGCAATGTAATGCCCTAGGAAGATTTTTAAGCCTTTCGAAAACACTGACCAGAACCGGCCCTGATTTTGTCACCCTTTTTGTCACCCTCAAACATTGGCTGCTGATCCTGTTGGCATTTGTGGGGAGGCTGCAAGGATAATTTTGTTGTAAGGGTTTGATGGCCACTTCATAACCAACAGTAAGGCACATATATTCATCAAATCACCAAGTAAAATACATTGTAACATGTATTGAAGGGGCCACCCTGGTTTGTAATTTATCACAAAGTCATGCATGAGTATTGAAGGTATTCAAATTACGGTTTGTTAGTAGCATAGCAATTGCTCTGGCAAGCATAGGAAAGGATAAAATAAATAATTCTGAAACTAACTTTACCAACAGATGACTTAATAATTGCATTTCCAGAGTCATTTAAGTTGTAAGCGTTTCAGGATCAATTCCTTATGGCACTATAGCTCCTGTGATGTTAATTGCCTCTGGAATATTAACCGTATATTCTTAATTTTCCAAACAAATATATCATACATTTGACCCAGGCAGTGCCACAGCTACTTATTATTTTATTGCAAATTTAATGCTGTCAAGGATTCAACATTTAAAGCCGAATACTCGGGGCAGAATATTTATTGTGATTCTTATTTTTTAATGGATACTCACACAAACACCTCAATTTCAATAAATGCCGCCTGCTATTAACATCGTCTGCATAACAATTTTGAAGGGCATACTTAAAATTGGGGTTCAAAATCAATGCCATGGCTTCCTCGCAGTATCAAGTTTACAATAAGGACCACCCACCAATTATTTATGAAGTAGCACCTCCACCAAACAGTTTGACATGCTGGGCACATCGGTTCTCGTGAGATCACCAAAGTTAAACAACATTATCCTGCATCAGACCTTCATGGACCTTTTTGGTTGGCCTTTATGACAGTTCCTAGATATGTTTGAGAGATGGGTTGGAGGGTTTGTAGGTCATTTTTAATAAAAGTTCAAGAAAAATTAAACCTTAGTTCATTCTGACAACGGCAGAAAAGCTATTTATTAGGTTCTTTCTTTTTTAACTTAAATATTTACCAATACTTATTAGAAGGGGAACTGATTGAAGCTACACTGTACCCACACTCCCCTTACCACCAAACATCGAAATTGTGTCAGAATAGTGAATGCTACAGGAGATATAAAACTGACAAGACTTTCTGGGGGCCCCCAAAGCCCGTAGGCATGCACCTAGAGTGCCTAGGCTTAAAGGTGCCACTGAAAGTGACGGGCTGTGTGTTTTGCCGCAGGTGGGCCTGCCGTCGTCAGCGACCACGGACAGTAACGGGTCGGGTGGCGTGAGCCCTACGTCTACGGGCTCGGGCCCCAACTCGGCGTCAGCGTCGCCCACGCACATGGGCCGCTCGCTGCCGTCGCCGCCGCCGCACAACCATTCCAGTGATTCCTCCAGCGAAGACAAGCGCAAGCCTAAGATGCTGGACAACTCGGTCTGCACGGACCTTCCTGCCAAGGTACGCTCTCGGATCTAACTGCACAGCAAATGACTTGATGGAACACTCAAAATAAAAAAACTTTGGTCAACACGTTTCGGGAAGTACCGAACTCTTCCCTTCGTCAGATGAACCACTTGAAGTTGATTAAAGTTTTGCTATTAGGAGTGCTCCATCAAGTCATTTTATTTTTCACTAGTGTCCCAGGAAGTAAAAGTTTAATTTTTCTAGCCATCTCTAAGTTTGCCAGGATTATGACAATTTATGGTTGGTATCTCATTTGCCACTTGCTAAAACTAGTTTGGAGATAAGTGGACTTCAAGTTCAAAGAAAACTCTGTAGGTTCATCCAAATCCATTTTACAAGAATTTGAAAGTCACCACCTGAGTTTTGTGTGTAGATGAAGCGCACATGCCGCTTATGTTTCGAAGTTCAATTTGTGATAGTCTCTTGCGTGCTACTGGGGATACAATTTCTTTTGTGCTACTGCTAGGTGTGCTAAATGGCACAATGGCAAATGGCATGTGGAGTTAAGACAAATCCAACCCTGTGGGTTTTATTTGCTGTTTGGTTTTTTTAATTTTCGTTGAGTTACGTTGGGTTTTGGTAGACATTTATTGTGCTTGAAAGCCGGAACCTTAGAGCCAAGTCCTATCAAGTTCAGTCCATGCAGGCGCACCTTCTTCTGCCAGTGAACCAGCCCACCTGTTCAAACCCAAAAATAGTTGAGCAGAAAACTAGTGAAATGAGTTTTTTTTTTTGGGTTTATTGGGTTGGGTGAAATGGTAACCGAGCGATGGAGGTGTGCATGTAAACAACGTTCACAACTGCAGAAGGGCTCACCAATTCTTTTCCTGGTAAATTTAGCAAGCACCTTTAAACCATTTGCTTGTAAAAAAATATTTTGAAACAAAACTGATTTATTAACTGGGTTTGAATGCTAAGAATTCAACCCCAGTTTGTAAGCTTGTGCTAAAATTAGAAGAATTAGATAGAGAGATTAGAAGCATTTTGTAATGTTTGTTTCCCTCGGATATTTTGCAGCCGGTGAAACCCACAGCTGTACGAGCGAGTAACAGCAACTCCTTAATCACGACAAACTGTTCACTCGTCATGCCGCTGAAACCGATACTCAACTCGAGTACACCGACTAAACCGACTGCAGGTAAGCGTGCCGTTCGATTCCCGTCGCAAGTAACCAAAGGCAGCCAGCATTCTCTTGTGGCTGACGAGTCGCTTTGTCCGCAGTAACGCAATCAACTCCGAATAACAGTTCACCGAGCTCAGGTCTCGGCAACCACGTCACTAACTTCGCCGCAGTAGCTGCCACCAACATCCAGCAACTAAATCCACCAAGCAAAAACAACTGTAAGTGTTTAAAAACTGATTATAAGCTGGATTTAAATGCTGAGAAATCCCCTTCTACGTCCCGATGTTCCTTCAAGTTTGCTCCTTTCTTGGTCAGGGGTAAATCTCGATTGATTTATTAAGATTGTGGTTTACCCCTGAAAAGGTATGGAGCAAACTACGAAATGTAGGGAGGTAGTAGTAGATTTTTACGATCAGTATTTTTGAAAACCAGTGCTAAAATTAGGAGATAGCCATGAGCCTAAAGAATTCTATAACGGCAAATGTTCTCGCTGCTCTGACTTCATATACCTAAGTCTGGCTATTTAGTTGGCATCTTTTTTAAGCATGCGTCTTTTGCAATATCTATGAACAGAATTTGTGCAAAAGAAATGCAGGTACTTGTTGAATGGCTTGTAGTATGGTTGAGTAGTAGATCATTAGTCAGCAAGGATTAATAATGAATACACAACTCACATGCAGTCTCGTTTACCAACTGGACTTTGCCGGGTCAGTTTACGACACCACCACAGTTACGTAACGTGAGCTGAATATCCAAAGCCACTTTGTTCTCAATATTTTTTTAGCATGGTTGCATTTCGAGCGATTTGCGCAGAATGACAACGTGTATGGCACTACCTTGTGTGCAATTGTTATTTTGCCTGTCAAAACTCAAACGGAGTGCCTAAGGGCCAGTTTTACAACTTTTCTTAACCTTGAGATAAGAGGTGATCCTCGGAAACAAAATGTATTCCACGCACGTGATTGGCTGTTGCCCTGGCGATAGCAATTTAATGCTAAGAATAGCGCTTAACTAACGGTTAAGAAAAGTTGTAAAACTGGCCCTAACTAAATTAAATTAGTCTTGATGGAAACCTGTTTGGTGGACTCACGAAACGTAGATACCTACTCACCATTAGGTCATTTTTACAGGTCTTGTTTATGGTAAATTACTAAATTCATTGGATTTTCGTGATATTGATTGAACTGGGCCAAAATGGTTGGGTAAAATCTTCTGTCTTCATAACCAATTTTTTGGTAATTTTTTGAAATTTCCAAGTAACAAATCAGAAAAAATCAGAAATTTTTTCTCATCCTGCTAAGTTTTTACACACGCTAGTTTGCCGGCGTAAGTTGTTAGCAAACCGTTGGCTCTGCAGGCACAGCTCAACAACGCACTGAGAACTTGTTAGGAGTACCTAATCTTAATTTTCAATTTGTGAAATCACTAAATTTACAAAATATAACAAATGTAAAAAAAAAACTATCCGGCTAAAGGCCGGATTTACAGCTTCTGATTAGTGAGCTATGCTGAGGCTAGCTAGAAAAAGATGCATCCAACGGGCTGTTGCCATGGTGGTGGCTACTTATCTGAAAGATAGCTACTTAACCGAAACCTGTTAAACTAGCCCAAAGTTTTTCCACACACTTCAGTAAAACCGTAAACATCAACCGGTGCCATGGTTTCCCACTCTTGGGGTAATCTGCTAACAAACCGTGTGGCGTTTCAGCTCACAGCATCGAGAACGGCTCGGCAATGCCCCCGTCGCTGCTGGCGATGGCGACGTCCCCGCCGCACCCCCTCCTGTCTCTGCACCACCAGCCGCTCGCGGTGCTGCCTTTGGACAGGCCGGCGCCGC
>QKMV01003220.1:0-11789 GCA_003287335.1 Lednia tumana
TGGGGGACAATGCTTTTCTTATGACGTTAAAAATCCCCCAATGTTGATCGCCTCTGGAACGCTAGTGGTCCATTTCACCTTTGGCCAATCAATGCGTGTATTATATTATATGGTTTCTAAAAATATGCATGTGTAACCGGGCTCTATTTACATCTTAGCACACCAAAACCCTGAAATTGAGCTTAATCTAAAAAAGTAGCCTGCAGCGCTAATTATAACGACACGTGCTAGGTACATTACAGTTTATAGGCTCCTTTTAGCTACGAGTAAGGTTTTAGGCAGGTTCACAATTTTATTTTTCGATAAAGGGGAGGGGGGGGGGGGAGCGTGAGTTTGCACTACGCCACTGCGTGTGAGAACAATACGATCGTAATCACGAAGGACAATTCCATGGTGACTTGCGTATTATTTAGAGCACACTTCCTTCTTCCTTCCGATGACAAACTAGGACGGGCGATGGATGAGGGCAAACGGTCGTCGCCGAACTGACGGAAGGTACCCCGTTTCGTTTAGGTGCTTGGCATTACCTACGTGCTACATGGTCCGAAAAGAATCTATCTGCTACGTCCCAAATCACAATCTGTTCCACGGCCAAAAAATATCCGAAACAAAAACCCGTATCAAAAATACAAGTTCTTAATAAAACTGCGGCCGGAACATAGTGCACGCAAACACGGGAAAAATATGAGATCGTGGGAACAAAACACAGGGCGACATCAGGTAATTGTTAATTCAGTGTAAATATGGTCACTTCCGTCGTTGGTCGACTCTCGTGTGGATGTGGTGTAACACACTCACCTATAGTACATGCAGGGGTCAACGCGGACTGATGACGCAAGAACAATTAGCAGGTCACAGCAGCTGCTATGTTAGAGGTAGTGACTGTTCTGTTCCACAGGCCCCCACGTGCGTTTGTGTTGTCGTCGTCGTGTGTGAACAGAAAGAATAAAGCGAACTATTGTGCTGGGCGGACAGCAATCGGCATGTGTTGTCACTGACACATTGCTCACGCACTTGACTGCTAATGAGTTTTAATCGATCCACAAAGCACACTTAAAGCGCACTTCATTATGACATGAGTAGCTACAAGATAAGCTTCAAAAACGTAGGAATACGACTCGGTACGAGGACAAAAACAAAAAACATATTTTTCTGCTTCGGGAAGCAACGATGATGCCAGATCATTGTTTTGTGTATGGAATAACAGCATTTCCCCTCATTCAACCAATAAATCGCATTTTTCTCAAATCACACTAGCACACCTATCATAAAATGAGTAGGATGTGTGATACTCGAATCCCGTGTAAAGTTGAATGATGCCAGCCAACAGCTTCTGGCGTCGGCTCTTCGAAGAAAGATGCATAAACGCAGACTGTTTATTACCTGGCGATCGCTCCGAGCGACTGCCTCTTTTTTATATCCATTTAAAAGTTGGATGGACAGGAAATGGAACGATGAAATAGGAAGGAAAATGCTCGTCTTTCGTTGGTGCGAGTGCGAGGGAAACAAGCAACGCCGCCGCGCGTTGCGTGAGTGGTGTTTTGTGCTCATCACGGAGTCTTAGGCCGTACAAACATGTTAGGCTTAGCTTAGGTGAAAAATATTATAATTGCGTACTACAAAATAAAGTTATGCCGTGAAATTGTACATTCAGGTTCGATAGATAGCTAATTAGGATTACGTCGTAAAAAGAACATTGTATAACCACAAGATCCTCGAGCTCGGCTAGGGACTAATAGCGGCTCGCCTCGACGTGAAAAGGACATTTATCCCAACTTATGATCAGTCAATTAGGTTGATTGGCACGGAGGAGAACTAATCGAAGTAAGAAGTAACTAACTACCGCGATAGCAAAGTCGTGCCTGCCGCACTTTGGCGCGTTACCTACCGAAATCGAAAGCATTCAAAAGAGTCCAGCACAGCAGGAGATGCTCTTATCTCGAAAACCCAAAGTTCCCGCGACGTAAGATATTACAGTGTGATTGTTCTGACAACAATGCACACACAATGCACCTCAGATATCCTCGGGCTGGCAGAGGACGATCGTAGGTGAAGCAGAACGTTACGTCTGAACCCCTCCCCTAAGTCTCGACTTGACTACCCTTGCCGGGACCGCGAGCGAGATGAGAGAGCACCAGCAAGAGCAGACCTCCCGCTACGATGACCGCCCACTTGCTCAACTTCCTCTCTAACTTCGACCATCCACCGACATTTGATTACTTTCCCAGGCAAACGTGATGCGCTACGAAACACAGCGAGAAGGAACCAGCCAAGCATTTCTCGTGCATACACGATAAAGATATCGAGGCGCAGTGTTCGCACGACCGACTGTGAACACGCAATGTGAAGGGGTGTGCACCTCGAATTTGACGATATGGCGTGCTGGCTGCAAACGACGCTGGGCGCAGGAATGGCAATGTGTGACAAGTAGAATTCAAATGTCGAAAACAAACAAAGGAGAGAAGTGGATGACAAGCAAGCAGCAGCTGGACAACCGGAACGTTAGCCGAGTATCGAACTATAGACTCTTCCAATACATTCGCCACCATGACATTCATTTTAAAATTGACACGAGACAGACCTCCTTTATTGTGTGCTCATTGTCAAGGCTTCAGGGCAATGCCCTTATAGTGTATGAACTGTTTAACATGCAAACCCTGTGCGACTTCAGGGCCTATGTGTTTATGATGTATCTAGGCAAGTCACGGAGATGTATAAATACAAAAGACACACGTGCCCCTCCGTGTCAAGCCAATACGGCATTACACTTACAAACACGGCCATTCACTTTGTGGTAGTAGGTACTTGTCGATTGACCATACAGGTTCTTCACTGATAACCATATCAATTAACAGCTCTTGCTTTGTCAACTTTCACAATAGATGTGCAGTCAGACTCAGAGTCAATGTCTCCTACTTTCATTTTACATACTGACAATTTATGAGTAACACGGAAAAACTAGGAGATTATTTAGTGAAAATCTGTTTTCTAGCGCTAAAATGAATACCTGTCAAAAGTTGGCCGGGGAGAGTTCATTTTAATTGAGTTTAACGACGCACAATAATGATGATTGACAGACGAGATACATTAGCGTCGGCGGATGATTAAACGAAAATGATTGATGAATGATATTATACTTTTAATACAATGCAGTCTTGCGAAGGAAGCGGTCGTCAAGGTGCTCAACGAAGCAGTGAGTCTGGCCAAACAAAAAAGGATGTAAATCATCTCCCTCGCTACTCCAAGTCTCAACACCAAAAGGGGGACGTTTCTTGTTTTCCTTGAAATACCCTAATCTAAAACGAAAAGAGCATGCCATGGGAACAGACATCGTAACACGGGAAACATACAAGAGACCCAAGTTTGTCATCATAAACTTCTTCCCAAAGTGGGGGAAGGTTTCATCTTGCTCCTCCACTCAAACTGAAGAGAAATATCGCAAATCATGTTCTTTTTTCATAAGCTAGCATGGCTGACGATATATTATTTTAAAAGGCGAGGACCTAAGCTAGTCCGACCAAACCCAACATACAACTTCTTTTCCACCGCTCACCATTATCGTGTATCTAGCAAAAAACTATCTTGATCTAGAGGGTAGGGCCCTTAATAGCTACCCTTCCTCCTCATCTTCCGCTCCGGACAGCCCTTTGAATCTTGCCGCTATCAAATTACCTGTAGAACCTTCGCCCTTGAGGGATTATATAATAGCCCAGCATAAGAGTGTTTCGGCGAACTAACACAAGAAAAAAATAAACAAATAAGAATAATAAATATATACCAGTCCACCAGTCCAATCCCATCCACTAGCTGCGTGTTTGCTTTCGACTAAATATGTATGTGTACGTGTTATTTGAATAGGTGATGTTCGAGTTCTGGTATGACATGATAATTATGTCGTTTGTCCAGATCTCTATAGCCAATAGTAATAACTAATACGAAACCTATAAATGTGAACAGGTATTGCAGTACAGCCAGTTAAAGCAATCTCCGTGCTGGATCTAGGGTCTTGGAGTTTCCCTCTCCGATAAGGGCATTTTACTCGATGGAAAACTTTTACATCGGATCGACCGAGTTTCCCAGATGATGCGTGTCCTTCTCTCTGTATTTGGTATGAAAATATCATCCAACTTCCAGCTCCTATCGATTCTAGCCGAGAAAGGCCTCGATGCGATAGGTAACGCCATTATTTCAATAATCTGAGCCTCTCCAAACGTGTCAGACCTCTCCGAGCAAACATGGCAGAAGTCAACGCAAGTCACCATGCCCCGAGTCGAAGGCACCCATAAACAGTGTTGTCATAAAATGATCTTGAGTGCTTCGAGCTCGAACAACCGACAAATAAAGTGGAACATCACAATTATCACTCAGTCACTCACCATTAGTCTTGGCACACATTTTAGAGTGTAGTGGGTAAAAACGGAGAGACGGTGTATAAGAGAAAGACCACCGCACCACGTACAAAAAAAAAACACAGCTATGTTCAAACAAAAAACTTTGTGCTATACACAAACTACACAATGCAATGGAGCGAAGCGCATTGGTGTGGTGATAAAAGAACCGTAAGTCGCGGGTGAGCGGTTAGCACAATTCACATGCTATAAGGGAAACAGGCGCCTCTCATTTCTATAACTTTCCTCTCGAAAAATCGCCGGTGACAATTGCTACTGCCCTTTCAAGCTCCGCTTCATTTAATTTGGCAAGTTACGTCTAGACTGGACATATATAGGCTCAGCTCTGAAGTTTCTACCAGGAATTTAGGAATTTATTGGAGAATAATATCCGTTAAAAAAGAGGAACAAACAAAAACTGGCTCTACGACCTACGCGGCCTCGTATGCCATTTTGACAATAAAATAGCAAACCACAATGCCACTTGGAATGATGTGTGCTTGTGTTGTGTAACACAATCGATTCTAATAGAATGATCGGCTAGCCACTGCAAACAAATATCGTGATCTTTATATCGTGCCCGTTGTACAATCACAAGTGAAACCGAACAAGCCGCATTATTCATCATGATCTTATGTCAGATACGACGATTGTATCAATCATTCATAATATACCAATGTATCAGCTGGCTGCTGCTGCTGCAGCTATCTCCGTCGTGGCGATTGTTTCACTGTTCCACCTTATTACTTTCGGCTAATTAAAAATGAAATTGTGTTATGTGTCTTAGTCTTGCTTATGCAATCGCCTTATCGCCAATGAAGTCACGGCGTGATTCGCAATTGCACACACACGTACCTAGCATATTTCCCGAGGCTTTGCAAATTTCATTTTAGCAGGTTTCAAGCATTTTGCGCTCGTGCATGCACGTGGCCTTAGTTTTCTTTTTTAAACGCCTTCCTCCATAATAATCCATAATATCACGTACGGTGCATGCAACTCTTCTCTGGTATGATAAGGTCAAAACTAAAAATAATCGATCGTTCTGCGAAAGGTAGGTATCCAGAGTAGACTTACAACATCACAGTTAACTAGATAAAACATCAATTTTATTTTCGCAAAGCTTCGTGCATATTATATTACCGATTATTCCTCATTAGCTAGCTTTATATACAGATAGATAGTACCCACAATACCTATCGATCCGTAGATCGGCATAGCATAATACGCCATTCGAAAGAAACAATGCACTTAGTGGCACCATAAAAATGCCCTGTCGGGATGCAATATTGCAGTGCTATTGTTAGCTCGAATCGCTTTCAATCTAGCTAAATCTTCGTTGACAGTCAAGTCGCTTCGCATGCTGCTGCTACACATCCGATCATCTGTTATTCACGACTAGTTTGCTTGGTCATGTGATAAAGTCTATAATAAAAACAACTTTTCCTGCTGCTGGCAAACGTTTTTGGAGCGCAATTACCTTTGCTTGGTGTATTGAGGTGACTAGCCCCGCCCCAGATCACGTATTATAGACAGGCTAGGAATAACAGTACAACGGCTATAATCAGCGAAACGCCGAAATCATGGTGCAAGGATAAACTCTGCCACTAGCACAGACCGTTATGAGATCGAGTGGAACGGACGAAAATCAAATGACACCCTCATTACACACACGGTAGCCAGTTGGCTACCAATTCTAAAAGGACACGAGTGGACACCAATAAGTGTCAAGGTGCCTAGACCCAAGAGGTAAAACGATTCATCCGTTGACATTTAGACTGGACTGATGAATAGACAACTAGCATTTCTTTTAAATCTAGATATTTAAAAAATGGCATGGTTCTTATGTTCCCACTGGAGTAATGAGCCGCAGCATATGCCGATTTCACGGTCGCGCGAGCAAAATTTTAATTATGATCTCAAGGGTAAGGTAAACCAATAAGATTTACTTACAATTACAGGTCATTCGGTACTCAAAGCAAAGGAATAAAATAAAGCGTACACATTTCTGATACCTATGAGCGACCGGGGGTGTTTGACGGCTTGGATAAGTAGAGGTGGCGATTATTGGTGGATTATATTGACAGGATTTGATAAACTACATTACGGATGGTGCTGTGTAACTTTTCTCTAAAATGTAAACAATTATATTCTATTCGGCTCCAAAACAGTCAAGAGTCTTATCAACAACCTCGGATATCAGTTCGTATGATACTATCAACCTGCAAGGTATGGAAGTCATTGCCAAACCCATTTCGTCAAAAAAAGTACTAGGTGGGTAAATATGCACGTGCGAAAACAGAAAATTTAGCACGTTAATAATTTAAAAACTCACGTGGTTTTCTTGCAATCAATTAACTGACACCACGCGACTCTAGCACGAGGTGTATCGAGCACGTGTACTTTTCATTCACAGATCAAAACGACACTCGTGCTCTACGTAATCGTAGAAATGTCGAGAGGAGAAATCACTCGAGTGACTGGAGTGGAGAGTAGACTGCCTACACCCAAACGGTACCAAGAACAACAAACTACTGAGTCAGTTGAGCCAACGCCAGACTCTCCGAGAAGCCAACTGCATTGGTGCTAGTGTGAACCATGGTCACTGCAAAGTGAGAGGGGTGTGGTGGGGGGGACTAACCAGAATATGATTATCGTAGTCATAGACCGACAAACGAAAACAATCTCGATTACACGATCACATGTAAATTGAACAAAATTTTACTACTACAAAAATTACTCAAGAACACTTTACACAATTACAAGTAGGCGTAGGTACCTATTCGGTCTTGTCTGAAATGTTAGGTGTCTGGAATTCTTTGCTTACTTTTAGTATGCTATTTCCACTTTCCGGTTTTGCGTTATGATTATGAAAGTACGAACTTACATTTTAAAATATAGTGATACTTTAATATTATTATCACTAGCTTATAAGCAATGAGAAAGATGTTTCGTAATTAAATGTAAGCTTACCAAGTCTATGCAGCATTCAGACAGAAATGCTTATGCTGTATATTTTCACAGCTGTGTCAGCAGTATATTGGAATATTTGTGGCTTGGCAAGAACTTCTTCTAGCAGCTTAACACCATGCACTTCTGAGAAGGAATACACAATACTTTTAGCTACAACTGAGAGAATGTACAATTGCAGTTTATGATACATTACTTGTTCATTGCAGGCCTACTTTATCTTTCAAAGTAACAAGTGCACTGGGGGTTTACATTTCACATAGAAACATGGAATCTAAGTACTATTCCACAATCTGCGGAACTGTGTTTACTTTTTTGCGGTAGCACAGTCCATAATAATTTTTGTCAGACGTGAACTGGAGTATGGGTAAACTGTAATTTGGACTTTGTCTTCTTTCGGTTGGCTTGGTATTTAATTTACAGTTGAAATTTTGCTTCAATATGCTTCCACCCAAAAGGGCATTGCCTTAAAATTTGGGATTTATCTCGGCATTTTGCCATTCCTCTGGTATGGGCTCTTGTGAACAGCGGAAACCTGGTTTTTCTCAAATTACTTCAATATTTAAGGTTAAAAAATACTATTTTTGTTAGTTTTAACACCATGATTAAATTCTCAATGCAACATTTACTGCAAAATCAGAATCTTATCGAACAAAACTAAAAGCTCTGCCATTTTTGAATATTTCCCACTAAGGCCCTGAAGCTAGGCTTTTTAGACTATTATGAACTTGGCTTCGACTCAGATGCATGTCCTCCTTTCGTAATTAAAGTACGTAGTTTCTTACTAAAAAAATCCTAAAAAGGGTCCAATTTTGGTAGCACGAGGTCGCCACCTATGCCCTCAAGATCAACTTGGAAAATTTCTGATGGGCATAAAAAATTTGAAAAACCTACAATATCAAGCCAAAAAATCTCAATTTGACCAAAAAAACCCCCCAATAGGGCCAAAGCATCGCTCGGCCTAAAATAATGCGCTCAAAGTGCCCGCTTTTTCTGCCTTATCAATAAAAGGCTCCTGAGAATAGAATAGTTCCTCCATCAAAAGGGCAGACCGTCTCCTCTCTTGATGCCAAACTTTCCAGTCAAGCTGCTTGACAGCTTTGGAGTGTGTGATCCTCCACAAAAAAAAAAACAAGAAGTAAAAAATAAACAATGCGAGGTCCCCTCACCTCTTACTTTAGAAATGGCAAAAAATCTGCAGACATCTATCGGGCTCAAGCAGGTGGGATGTTCGGATTGTTTAACCCCCCCTCACCCAGTCCACCCCTGACTCGAACCAAGTAATCATTCTTCCAATTCCAAAGGAATGCACTCTAAAAGAATGGTATCACCTCTTTTTTATTTTTAACCTAGTAACAAACACTCACCAGTTTTCAGCAGCGCTAGAAACGTAGAAAGGGTTTCAGGGTTTCGAATGGTGCATGCCATCAAAAGAGTACAATAAGACGGATGCTTTGACGTCAAGAAGTGTTTCAGTGCCTTCACAAGCACAGGAAATAAGCTGTCATCATACACCACATCTGTAATAAAATCACATTTTTAAGAACTTGTTTCAGATTTTTATTTGGCAACTTCCTGATTGGGACAGCGTTTTGGAGTGGAGATGACATACGCTGTTTTCATAGAGAAACTGTCCAACCACTTGCCTGGAGTTATGAATAGAATCACAGAAACCATAACTATAGAATAGCCAAACTAAATACACAGAGTTGAGCCCAGAACATTCCAAAGAGGCTGGCCCATATTGTACACAACTTCAGTTTAACCATAAAAATATTGTTTTTAATATTAACCTACGTATGTCGGTACTAACCTGCAGCTAAAATTACATCTGGGATGACTTCAGATGCGATTTTGCAGTTTACTACATCATCCCAAGGAAGACGTATTACTTTGACTTCTGTTTCTCTGATTTTACAACCGACCAAAACTTCGGACTCACTAGGCTCATTATCAACATTTGATGTAGTGACCACACTATCAACTTCAATGTCAGCCGATTTGTTTAAATGCACTGAATTTACTGTGACATTGTATTGCAATAGTTTTAACACTGCAGGGTGACAATCAGAGAACCAATAGCTCTTTGGTTGGCAAGACAAAGTAACTGCAAGCCCAGTAAGTCCAATACCTGAACCCAGTTCAAGAACACGTTTGTTACGAAGAATGTCTTGACGGGACAGACACCACTCTGCTAGCACTTTCCCAGCTTGCCAAGTACGAAGTCCAGTGGTACCCTTAGAGATCAAACACGAGCTTTCTTTCAGAATGATGGATTCTGTATTGTTCAGCACATAATGTTTGAAGTGTGTGTCTTGATTTTTATCATCAAGCGTCAACAGGTGGCAATATGCTGTGTATATGTTTCCTGATACTTCAGCACCAATATCTTCCAGCTGAAAAAAAAATCCAGTTTGAGAAAGATCATGTCATGATCATCGATGGAAGATTAGATTGCATTCTTTCTTCTATGCCATGATCTGTGCCAGGATGATGAGACCTTTGACACGTTTTGAGGTTATGGTGTAGGAAGCATGGTGTTCTTCAGAACGCAAAAGAGAAAAAAAACGACGAGAATGACACTACTTACGTGTGCTATAAGAACTCTGACAAACATCTGCTGATAAAGTGGTTGAACAGGGTATTTTTTCACGAGAATGTTATTGACAGTAAGTTCCAGCAACGCATCTTGTCTCGCACAGCTGCAATCGTCTTGATTGACAAATGTTTCGCTTAAAGAAAGTTTTTTCACCGGGACGCAATTGAGAAACTGTTTTTGAATATGAACAAGCCGCCTATCTTCTTTTATATCCCAGTTATCAATCATTTCCAACATAGCCACCCTTTCATCGCACAAAGAAAGTAGAACGTGCAGACGTCGCAGCCCGCAAACGTAGACATCAGTCGACAATGACACATGCACGTCCCACCTAAAGAACAGATTCAAGGTCTGTTGAATTATCGATCGATCTACAGCCGTTTACGCAAATGCAAATATTATCAAGCCCTACAACCGACACGTGATGATAGTCCCACGCAAAAGATCAAAATTCCTTGTCCAGCTGCCAGCAGCTATTACAGCGCACCCAAGTACGAGCAGGAAGAACTACTAAATTTTAAGTCGGTGTAACAGTTCGACGGGCTATCGACTACAAATTAGCGCGAAATATATAATGTCGTCGAAATACGATATATGAAATGCTGAATAAACAGCATAGACGCGCAAATTTTGTACGCCAGACCAACTACCTGCCACTGGCAGTGTGAAGTTATATTCAATAATACATCATGCTGTGTGAATTGTGGCATGTGGTGTAAGCTTTGATGGCAACAGGCAAACTCCTAACTGGCAGCACATGCTCAAACCTTTGATTATATAGGGGGTTCTCAAAGTAAACTGAGCTAAAAATGCTTAAATATCGATGCTTATCGAAAATAACGCACTGCAGCAAGGGATATTTTGACTGACACCCAGAAAAGAGCTTTTTGTAATTGGGTACTGTTACTGTAGCCGTGGTAATGGCAAAATTGCTAACACTTGCCCTTTTGTCGGAAAAATGGATAAAGTAAAATTGGATACAAGATAGTACCTTTTATACTAGACACTAGTACAGAAAATTCGAAGCATTATTGCGGGCTTTCACCGACTTAATAAGAATATTTTTCAACTATTCGTATGCACAAACTTTATTAGTCACTGTCTGGGCCACAGTGCCATTTGCATTCGATATTGGATATAAAAGAAACTCTTCAGCTAACCGGCTACAATTTGAAAAATAAACTAGAGCTTTGTCGAAACTAAGTCGGGTTGCTAGATGAGCTTAGTATTTCTTGCTACTTGGTATTGCTGTTAGTTTCATTGAAATCGACAAAGCGGTTTGGCCTCCAGACAGCAACCAAGCTGTGCAGAAAGTAGACGAATTTACCTAAAAAAATTGTTCTTAAACTTTTATTGCCTTAAATCAAAAATTGATGAACCAAAATTCTCATAGGCTCAAACATGTTGAAAGCCGGGCGGTCACGCCTAGCACCATTATTACTAATTTAACTAATTATTTTTTCCACGACTTTTTCCTTTAACTCTTCACACTTGTAGCTTCCAATTCTTGCTTTTCCTCTTCTTCTACCAATTCTCTCCACTGTTCTCTGTTCTCCCACAGTTGATCATCTTCCACATCTATCCAATAAATCTTTCTTGATTACAATATTCCATTTTTCTTTGGTTGACCCACTCTTCTTCTTCCAACTGTTGTTGCTTCAAACTCCCTTCTTGTGAAACTCTTCACACGGCTAAACCATTATCGTCAAGCGTCAACAGGTGGCAATACGCTGTGAATATGTTTCCTGATACTTCAGCACCAATGGACCACTAGCGTTCCAGAGGCGATCAACATTGGGGGATTTTTAACGCCATAAGAAAAGCATTGTCCCCCA